>VCJN01001040.1:0-140890 GCA_006384855.1 Tetraselmis striata | reverse complement strand
ATGTGTGAAAACCGGACATTCCGTGCCGGCAATGGGTGGGAATACCGGCGTTCTGATGCAGCCAAAACCCCAGCAAGCACGCTATTCTATGCCCGACCAATGCACTCCGCCAGCACCGCCTCATTCTCTGTCGATTTCGAAAACGCCCTTCACATTATTATCCACCGTATAATTGCAATTGCCACCGTGTAAGTGCTATGTCAACGCATGTGCGCACACCAACAACCACTTACTACCGAGTTCCGACGCGGATGGAGGCGGGGCTTGCGGAGTGCACTGGCGGTGCAAACACTAGCGTGCTGCAAATAATTGGGGTGCATCGGACGCCGGATGCCCATCCACCCGGCGTAAAAGACGCGAAATATTCACACTATATTAACACACAAATGTGTGAAAACTGGACATTCCGTGCCGGATGGATGGGAATACGGCGTCTGATGCATCCAAAACTCCAGGAACACGCTATTCTATGCACCGCCAATGCACTCCATCCGCAACCCCCGCCTCATTCCCAGTCGTACGTGCTTGTGCACACGCACGGAATGCTTGCACTGCTCCGAAACCACTGTCACATACCCCGCTCATTGGGTACCGATTGCGGCGCATGCACGGCCTAGATTTTTGTTTACATAAACCGCGGGGGGGGGGGGGGGGGGCACAGTGTCCCGCTACTCACCCTGCATGGATTAGGGCGACGATTGCAAACAAGACGAGGAGGCCGCGAATGAACTGCTCCGAAACCACGCGATGTGCCCGGTGACCCTCCATATCATGCACGTCACCGATGCAAGTAATAAGGACAGGACCCCCCCCCCCCCCCCCCCCCACCCGCCAAAGTGGAGGAAGTTTAGGAGTACAACCGGAGCATGACGTGATCCATTGTCGCTTATTTACAAGCACGGGCGGTGCTGCCAGACCCGATCGTCTACGGCCGATATAATATTCACACTATATTAACATCGGTGCACCATCGTCCGGGAGCGCCGTAAGGCCCACCTCAACGCCAAGGCTTCCACAGTGCCAGCGGCGCAACTCGTGGTGGCCGAGGAGGCCGCATCCTCAGCCGCTTAAAGGCGAAACGATTGTGGCTTGTTGTGGGCGTCTGGGCACAGGGGGCGTCCCGACGCCAAGGTAAGGAACGAAGCTCATGGCGGCGTCGTCGACGGCACAGCCTCCCGGGGTGGTGAAGACACTGACGGGTGACAAGAAGCGGAAGAGGCCAGTGAAGAAGCGCCGAGGTAAGTTCGCGGAGTCGGAGGCGGAGTCGGAGGCGCATGCGGAGGCGGAGGCGGAGGCAGCGAGATCGTCGAAGCGGAGGGTTCCCCGGGCACGCAAGAACAAGAACAAGCAGTAGCCCCCGCCCCCTTATTTACCCCCCTCCCCTCACTCCCCGGCGGGAGCGGCGGGCGGCGGGGGGGGGGGGGGGGGGGACCACGCCCGCCCGCCTCCCCACCCCCCCCCCCCCCCCCCCCCGCCCCCCCCCCCCCCCCCCCCCCCCCCCCCCCCCCCCCCCGGGCCACATTCCCCGATGGCAGCTGTCGCGAATATTGTAATTCAAACATTCTTCGGCAAACCGCTGCCTGCCCCCGCCCTCCACCTCGCGAATATTTATGTAAACGTGAGCACTCTTTGGCAAAACATGGCAGCCAAACCGCCCATCTGATGACCTTTGATCGGACGGCTGGCAGGCCCGTTCAGCAGTACTAGCTATAATGTACACAAAATTCCCCAGTGTTACCAAATACGTACGGCTGCGATTTGCGCTCCCATGTACTAATAGTCGTAGTTATCCACAGGACGACTCGTCATCGCGCCCGGGTTCGTACTAGATACCCGGTACCGGCTTAATAAATATATCGCGTACTACCCGGTACTACACGGACAACCTTGTACCTCATACGTCAATGCCATGTAACACATCACCGGGCTTGTACGACTACCAGAATGATTACAAAAAGGATTTATCGCCCGCCGGCAATAACGCCGGATGTACTCGCACGTAACTGGATGGACGTGCCGCCACCAGCAGCAACCTTCACGGATAAATAATAGTCGCTAGTAGCAGTGCTTCGTCACCCGTATGTCACATCCGAATCTCACAGTGCCGGCCTACCTATCGACGATGCTAATAGGCGGCATCGCCATCGACTCGTGGGTGCACAACTCCCATGAGCAACACCTACCTCGGCGCGTTATACGCCATGGCTTGCCTACTTGTTGAACACCTACGCAAGATGCCCGGTCCATAGGCACCCCAACGAATCGCGCAGCTTGCTAGCTCGGAAACCTCCCCTCTCCTGTGGGCCGCCGCGGTGCGCCGCGCGTGGCATCTCAGCCAGGCTGCGGAGGACTCCTTCTAACGGCGGGAGCGCAGACCGTCAGGGTCTCTACCATCGCACCGTTTGGCAACCCCGTCGATAAGGCCGGCGACGACTCCACCGGTACGCTGGACCTGCCGCGCAGTCTTACGCTCGGCGAGTTGCCCCCTCTGAGCTCCACTATCAAAGAACCAAAGTGCATGCGCAAAGTCGCCGCGGTTCTTAAACTTCGCACATGCGCAAGTGGATGGCGAGCCTTTCCCAACATGTACAAGGCTGCCACACTGCCCAAAGGCATACTACGTCCACCGTCCCGGTCTGGTCATGTGCTTACCTAACCTCCGACACTCCGCTGCTTACGCAGCGAAACCCGAATCGCACCGCGTCGCGCTGCGCAATTGCTGCGGCGCGTCGCCGCCCTCGGCGACAGCCCGATGGGCCCCGAGGATGACTCGTGCCCGCACTGTGACCTGTCCCCTGGCGCTACTGAGAAGGCGCTGGAACGTCACATCGTCCTTTGCCCCCAAGCCGGCGCGTGGCTCGAGATGCACGCGCGTCACCTCCGCGCTCGTTTTTAGCCCACAGGAGGCCGGCGAGATTTTGTACGAACCAAGGTTCGCGGCATGCGCTCCGCGGATGCAACTACCCGCCCGGGCGACGTGATCCAACTCGACTACATGGGCCCTAGGGTGCACCTTGTGTTTGATACGGCCGTCACATGTGTCTTCCGGAACTCCGTCGCGGCCCAGGCGGCGGTCCAGCCAGGCATCGCCATCCACTTGCGGGAGTAAAGCAGATTCAAAGTCGACACATGATCTTCCCACCCTATTGACACGCGCGGCGGCACCGCTTCTTGCCGTGCGTCATCGAGGAGTAGGGCGGGCGCATGGGCGAGCACCTTCTCGTCCTACTACTCAAGGAGCTGGCCGAGCGAGGCTAGTGGCCAACTGAAGCAACCCGGGTCGTGGCGCAAGCTTATCCGACCGGCCGCTTTGGTCCCCCACTGGATACGGTGGTGGAATGCTGCGAAGATATCTCGTGATTGCGATGCACTTGATTCTACTCGCCGAATATCTCTGTCATCACGCCGGTAGCCGCCCTTTCGGGTTCGGCGGAAGGTTTTTTAGGCCGGCTGGCCACCAGCCAATTGCCAGCCACCGCGCGCGACCTCGCGGCCCGGCGCTGAGCTAGTTTGTTCTTCTTAATGTAGGCTTTTTCCTTCCCCAATACTTTTCATTGTGCATTCTCCGGGCGCTTTATTGCATGTAACATAACGCGCTAACCACACGCTACGTGCTATGCCATCCGGCATCATACCCTATGCGGGTTCGTGTGGTCGGGCCGTAAGTCAGGTAGCCCGGGTAGCATCAAAGACTATATACGCGGGAATAAAGTTGTAAGAATTATCAAATTTCAAATTACATACAAATACTCTCCCACAAAAGTTTCCCTGCACGAATCTGCATGTCGGCACATCGTTGCGCACTAGCATATATAGCCAAAATCACGTGCAGTATTTCAGATATATCGAAGCTTGGCTTCCATGAACTTGGTTGCAGCGCACCCTCCGAAACGTCGCGCTGATGCATCATTGTATGTGGAACTGTTTTCCGCTAACAATGAAAAATGTTGCTTTTCAAAAAAATGCACAATCGGATTGAGCGTGTTTCCGCTTCACGGGGCTGCGCATGCCCCCCAACTTTTGTGGGAGTGTCGTGCCATTTGGGTAATGGAGCGGCATCGCAGCCTTGCACGCGCATATACCGCCCTTACAGTTTGTCAGTGCTCATCGAAAGGGCCTAAACTAAACTTGCAATCCATTGGTAACATAACACGCGACGCGCTACATGGCCCAAGCTTTCACTATGTGGATATCCCGTATCGAAGTCCTTCCGATGTACTACTACTGCCTCGACCCACCGCGGGATGTGGGGAGGAAAGATAGGCATTGTGCCAACGCACCATTTACTGCGAAATCGCAGAAATTTCTACGCATTGCCAGCAAAAAAATGTCTGTTGATTTGGAGGAACGTTATAATGAAGAGTTGTTTGTTTACTTGATACCTATAGATATCTAGAGGCACTATGAGCTGCATATAGGTGCCCTTTACGTGTCCGAAAATTGGGCTCCAAAGTTTGAAAACGTGTTTTGGAGCTCGCAGACCTCTTAAACGTTAGCAAATGCCAATTACGAGCGCGAAAATCCGGCCAACAAAAGTCCCTTGACAAGCGCTTTTGCTATGCGCTTTGCAATATAAAACGATCTCGCGCGCCTCAATCTGACACCGTTTTACGAAGATATTTTTCTTGGCACGCCTCCCAGAACTGCAATTGCAGCTGTATCTTACTTCAGTGGCGCCACTCATATGCATGTACCCTCTCGCGTAGAGATTCATTTTTACTCAATGAAAACCACGGAGTCGCACAACACCACTATGTCGGCGAATTTGGGAGAAAATTACGCCTATACTTGCCCATAAAAACCATTATAAACTCATTCGCTCCGAACTAGCTTACAATGCTGAAAATGGCGGGGCACTGTTGCGGTTGTTATACCACGTTATCACACACTTCTCCGCGCCAAAATAAGATATTTACGGCCAATTTAAGACGATGCACCCAGTGGCTATTTACTGTACCTGCGGTTGGTTTAATGGCATCCAATAATATTGCCGTATGCCCGCGCAACAGTGAAATTCCCGAGTGTTTTGTGATTTGTGGGGGGAGGGGGGCAACACTTTTGTGGAGAGGTGGATATACACATGTATGTTTGTAGGTATGCACATGTATATCTGTATGTGCAATGTATCTAAACCTAAATACATACGCGGACGTGTATGTGTACGTGCACATATGCACATATACATATCCATATGTATATAAATCCATACATATACATATCCATATGTGTATATACAGATACATTATTACGTGTCAACATGTGGCGGCGAGTCCTCGTCGCTACCACGACCGGAGGTCGCGTCGTCGTCACGGCGTCCATTCCAAGGTCAAACTCGCCCCGGCGAACAGCGACGAGTTTGGAATCTCCAGCAGACGAGCAAGGCAGACCAGGGACGAAACGAGCCGACGAGCGGGCTGCTGGCAGCAGGTCAAGCGAACGATAGATGGCCAGCCGCACCGCCCGGCACTTCCCCAGCGCGCGCGCACATCTGGAGTCGGCGTAGCTGGCTGGCAACTGGTGCGCGAAGCGCCTGCCCTGGGCGAGCGCACAGTCAAGTGTCCAAAAGCAGCTTCATCCGCTCTGGGCAGGACGGGCGCAAGACAGGCAGCAATCCCAGTGCTGACCTGAAGCCGCGAGCGGTCCCGCCGAGCACCGGGGGTAGCAGGCAAGATGCGCGCCGCGAGGGCCCTGTGCGCGGCGCTGCTGCTGGCGATGTGCGTTGCCAGCGCATCGCAGACGGTGACGCCGTCACCGATATCCACACCGGATGAGTCGGCCGAGCCTACGCCCCACCCGGAAGCCCCCACGCCCACTACCACAACCGGAAGTCCCCGCGCCGACGCCTACGCCCACACCACCGGAGGATGAGGGCGAGCAGGATGGGGGCGTATATGACGACGACTACGCCTTCGACCCTTCCCCGCCTCCGCCCTCCCTGCCTCCGCCCTCCGCCCGCCTCCGCCTCCGCCGGTGGACGGGGGCGGCAGCCCCGCCTTGCCCTCGGGCCCCGGTACCGCCTTCCCCTCGCCCCCCCGCCGCCGCCGCCGCTGCCCAGCCCGCCGCCGCCCCCGCCGCCGCCGCAACTGGCACCGCCAGACCAGTTAATTGAGGGCGACGGCACGCTTAGTTACAGCGCGCCGGCGTACGTGTACCCGGTGGACTGGGAGGCGGTGCCCTCCACGCTGGACGAAGGCACGCCGCAGGCGGCGGAGCTCATCACCTCCGTGGGAACCTGCGCCTGCGACATGACGCTGGCCGGCTGCGACGCCAACTGCTGCTGCGATGCGGATTGCACGGAGGACGTGGTGGACACGATGTTCTCGTACTGCCTCCCGGAGGGGCCGCAGCCGCCCAGCCTGGAGTACTGCATCCGGAATGCCTCCGTCGCGCTGGTGAATACCTCTACACCACCGCGGCCTCTCTTCTGTCCCCCAACCTCTTCGTGCTCTTCAGCCGCTGCAGCACTGGCCGCGTCAAAGCACTGGTCCTTCTTCTGGCTGGGAGGGGGTGTCTCTCCTTCTCGAGGGCTGTTGCTGCCACGGCAAGCTCCACACATCGTCCCCTCAGCCCTCACCCCCCCCCCCCCCCCCTTCCCCCCCGGCGTCCTTACTCTCCTCTTGCAGGTGAACCTGCCGAGCAGCAGCAGTCTCGTGGCCGTCACCAAGGAGGCGGCGGATCCGGAGTCGTTTATGGAGCAGCTGCTGTGCATTGCAGACGACAACAACCCCACGCTGGGCGTCTACTTCATGGGTGAGCTGCCTTATACATCCCCAGCCATAGAACCCGGCCTGACACTGACTCTGTGGCTTCCTCTGCCGCATGCGCCGCGCCAGACCCGCCACCGGGAACTGATGCGGACCTGGAGAATCCTCCGCCATCGTGGCCGGTGGAGTACGAGCCCGCGGACACCAGCACCAGCACCAGGACCGCGGACACCAGCACCAGTAGGCTCTCTCTTGACGATGAGGGCTTCAAGGTGCGGAGAGCTGGGAACCGCCGGGGAACAAGGCCAGGGGGGTCACAGCTGCGCATGATCAGCAGTGGGTGCAGCTATCGTTGCCGTATGTCGATGAGAGCTCCTGTCGATGCGGGCAGCCCCCCCTGAGGCGCATTGCCCCCTCTCCCTCCCTCCCTCGCATGGCGACATGTGCAGGTGGGCGACTCCATCCCCGCCTTCTATGTGAACGGCACCGCGGTGGTGCCGGTGCCGGGGCAGGTGTTTGCGCTCCCCAGCGCGCAGTACTCGCGCGTGTGCGACTCGGCCCGCCCGGTGCAATTCGGCTACGGCCTGCCCTTCTCCCCCACCAGGGTGAGGAGCTCCCCACCCCCCCCCCCCCCCCCCCCCCCCCCCCCCACCCCCCACCCTCCGCTACACACGCACAAATGGGCCACCCAGGCGGCAAAGGGCCGTGCACGGGGAGCACGGCGCTGAGCGGACTGTCCCACTGCGGCACTGGCGGCGTGCACAGGGCGGCAACACCTGCCAGCAGCTGCTGCCCAGCCTGGCGGACGCTTGCGTGGATGGCTCGCCCGCCCTGTCCGGCGCGCTGCTGGTCAACACGCTGCAGCTAGCGGTGCGGCAGACCGGTACGCAGCGCCGGCCAGTGGTGCTGGCGGACTTGCAGGTGCCCCCCCCCTTCCTTTCCCCCCAGGAACCGCTGTCACCGCTGTCATGAAACCGTATCATCGAGTACCTTTTAACGCGAGTACTTTGTACGCGTACCTTTTAGTCGCTATACGAGTGCTCTGCTGTCGTAACGACCTTTGTAAAAAATGTACCTGGTACTACAGGCGTCAAAAGTGGTGAACAGGTGGGTCTTATTAATCCGTGTGCAGGCTGAAGCCGAATGTCGCCAAATACTCAAATTTTCGGCACGCTGATTTTTTGAGAGAGGAATTCAGACGAATGAAATGTTCAGGGAATGCCATTTCCGCAGGCCATTTGCCCTACACTCAATGCCCAACACAAAGCAATGAGGCATTTGGCGCAAGGCATTTGCCCATGGTCTTTGCACTTGCCATAGTTCCGCGCTATAGTTTCGTCCACGTTTGACCTCTGGCAGGCATAGCAGATGCCAGCTTGCAGTATTCTTACAACAGCCGCCTCCAGCGCAGCCCCTGCCTCCCCAAGCCCTGAACCCCCCCGCCCTCGCCTCCCCTCTGCGGCCCGTCTCCTCCCCTCCGCGCACTCTCGCCGCGCCTTGCACGCAGTACCGGAACATCGACGGTACCGTGACGCGCCTGGCGACTGCCGGTGGCCTGCCCAGCCTATCCCTCCGGAACAACATTTGCAACAACACCCTGGTGGCGGTGCGCTACACCGTCATCTATGAGGCACCCGGGGACATCAGTCAGGTGCACCTCCCCCCCACCCCTTTGCCAGTACTTGTATGCAATGCAGCAGGCACTCGTGCATCAACTGGGAATTGCTATCAGAATGGTAGCGATGATCCAATATGGGTATTCCAATTATATACTGATAACCCCCCCCCCCCCCCCCCCCCGACAGTGTTGGCATTCTAGCGAGACTCTGCTGGTGTGTGTGTGTGTGTGTGTGTGAGAGAGAGAGAGAGAGAGAGAGAGAGAGAGAGAGAGAGACCTTGCTTGTGATTATGGGTGGTGGTGATCGCCTAGGGGAGTCGCAACATCCTGAATGTGGATAATCAGCTGCATCATCTTTTGAGGCAATGTTGCACTGCGCTGCTTCTCTGACTGTCTGCTTCAGTGTGGGGAATGTTTTGGTATAATTGCGAATGCCATTATGTGAGGAAAGGGACGTGTTTTGCGTTGATGTGTGCGTCTCGTGGACATGGCTCCATAGCGGTGCCCGGCTGTCCCGGAATGGGGGCATGCAGAGGATTGGGGAAAGGGGGGGGGGGGGTAGCCTGCGCCTGAGCGGCCGCGCTGCCCGCTTCCCCTGGGGGGCGCATGCAGGTGGAGGCGGCTGTGACTGTGGCGGCGGTGGAGGGCAACCCCGACGGCAGCGCGCAGGTGCTGCAGGAGTTCTCCGTCGAGTTTACAGACAGCGCTGATGCGGTGAGCGCCCCTTCCCCCCCCCCAGCCCCCCCCCCCCCCCCCCCCCCCCCCTCCCCTCTCCACTTGGTCACGCAGTATAGTCGCGGCCTTTCAGAGTTCAACCTCTGTAGTTTCGCAGGTACCTCAGGGTTTATCATTGCGCTGTCATGCACATGTATTGCCGGATGTTCTTCGGGTAGCGATTACTCCTCGTGATTGCGTCATGCTTATAATGATAACATGTCATGGATGGCGAAGTCGTTGGCGGTGGGATGCAGGACCTCTAATTGAATAATGTTCAGCAATCTCCCACCGCGCGCTTATTTACACACGTACCTGCGACATTATTTCACAGGCTACCCAGAATTGCGACCGCGCCACTACGATATTACTCGCTGATGGGAGGGGGGAGGGGGAGGGGGGTCAAGCTGGGATGGAGGGTGAGCTCACCCCCTGCTGCGGCACCCCCCCCCCCCCCCCCTGTGCTGCCGCAGATCACCCGACGCCCGGCCAGCGGATCGCCCGGCTACCGACCCGGCCACCTCCTCCTGGCGGGCATTCTCGCGGAAGAGTCCAACCCCAGCAACGAGGACGGCAGGACGGCGGTGCGCCGCCTCGTGGACGGGCTGCCCCTCTCCGTGGGCAGCCCGCAGGACGGCACCTGCGGTATGCAGCACCGGCCCGCCGCTGCCGCTGCCCCCGCAACTGCCTTTGCTTGCCCTCACCAAGCAGCCTAATCCCGACTGACACTGCCCCCCCCCCCCCCCCCCCCCCCCTTACCCTCATCTTGCCCCCCCCTCCCCCCCCTCGATCGCAGGCGTGGAGCATTACCAGCCCATCACCTTCGGCGCCAACCGGGTGTCGAGCTGCGCGGTCCCTCTCACCAGCGCCCAGCTCGAGAGCTTCTGCCGGTGCGCCGCATCCTGGGCCATGGAACCGCTGGCATTCCCAAGCTGCTCCCGTACATGCGCTGTTGTGCAGTCCAACACAGCTTGATGCTCAGACCCCCCCCCCCCCCCCCCCCCCTTCCCCTCGGCCCTTCACATGCGTTGCTCTCCTCCACAGTGCAAAGCTGTGCTTCCCTAGAATAGCTTCGGGGATCGCGTACTGACAGTCTGCATGATCACTCAGCAATGTAGCATTACATGCGGTTGCCAGCCAACGCCTGAGCATCGAATGCCAAATGACATCTCACCCGCCCGCTCGGGATGTCCAGGGCTCCCATGCAAAAGGACGGTCACTGCAATGCACTCGCAAATGATCAAAATCGGTGCTTCCGTATGACTCAAATGATACACTCACCAGATGGGTTCCTGTCAATGTGTCAACACGTCGCGAAGCGCTGAATTCAAAGTCATCTTCCCTCAGCCGCTGCATTTTTTTACAGCGTGTCGGTTGTCCTTCTCCCTTCCTCACGCTCTCCCTCTGTCCCACCTTCCCCTCTCCCCCTCCGTCTCTAGGAATTCCAGAGTATGTGCTGGCAGTACTGGTCCGCACCAGCTGTGTTAATACCTGGATGTCGCGGCCGCAGGGGGCAGCGGACGGCGGGCGTGCCGGACACCAACCCCGGCATCCCGCTGCAGCTGATGGGCGGGCTGCTGGACCCGGACCAGCCCACCATGGTGGGGCGCTGGGGCAACTCGGACGCCAACAATGTAAACGAGTGGATCGAGGTGCGGCAGCCCCCCCCCCCCCCCCCCCCGGTGGTGCCGTCCCGTCCCCCTCCCAGCTCCCCACCACCATTACCCCGACCACCTTGCCCCGCTGGCCCTCATGAGTTCCAGGGCTTGCCTCCCTGCTGTATTCACACTGTGGGTTGGCGCATTATTGCCCCCCCCCCTTCATCCCCTCCCACACACGCGCACGCGCACGCCCACGGCCCCACCTCCTCCCACTGGGAACGATGCCCAAACGTGCAGGGTGTCAATGCGGTACTGAAAACCCTGCGAATGAGAAACTGACCTACCTGCCAGAGGTCAAATCCACACTAACCAATGTCGGAACTATTTCTATCAAATGTTCTTGTTGGTTGCAGGCGAGCCCATTTTGGGTCCTGTGCTAACAATGGTTCTTACTGGCAAGTTGGCATCGGTTGTTGAAATATCAAATGGGTATATCGAAATGCGCCACGCGTGTGACGGTGTGACGCGGCAAAGCGAGTGATTGTGTTTCGGACCCGCGAATCCAACTTGATCCCTAAGAGGCGCGCACCCCACTCTCTCACCGCCTGACCCTTTGTTCGCTGCGTCCCCGGACCCCAGGTTGTGCAGGACGCCAACGCGACCGCGATGCGGTGGAACGACGCCACCAAGACCTGCACCAACGTGCTGTCGGGCCTGCAGTTTGAGTTCCTGACCAACTTTGTGGGCGCCAGCTACAACCCGCAGAGCCAGGTGACACAGCTCCCCTCCCCCCCCCCCCCCCCCCCCTGCGGCTGCACCATCCCGCATCGACCACCTCCCAGACCGGGGTTCATTGTGCTCCTGCATGGAGTGAAGTTACTGCGAATTGGGCTGAGACACTTTGGTTCACACTTAGGGCACATGAGCTGGCTGAACATGGCTGAATATGGCAGAGCCCACTTTCCCCTCCCTGTTGTAAATAAATTACGCAGTATTACGTGTGGCGGGCACGTACTCTGCGCGGGTGGATATCGTCTTTGACCCCGCGCCCGACCTCGCGAATAGGAAAATACCATGAAACCGGTGATGTGGTCAATCATTTACCACAAATACGCCACACGGAATTCTCGACACGCAGCTGCAAAGCAAGCTTTCTGGCCCGCGGATCGGTATTTAACAGTCTGTGGCACTTGTTTGCCGTGTATGCCGAGACAGATAGCATTATCAAGAAACTCGATTTCGTCACCTGGTAAATCCTTACCAAGAATTATCATTCTTCTTTATACTGAGAGGATGAATGGTTCCAGTACCGTGGGCGTTTTAAAAATCATTTGGGCAGTTCCTCTTGAACCAAGGTTCCAGCATGAATGAGGCTGCCTCGCGCTGCCGCGACTCCGCACGCCAACTCGCAATACTGACGCTGCGCTTCTCGTTACCTACGCAGGTCGCCTTTGCGCGAGTGCAGTTCCTCCGCTCTGACTGGACATTCCGCAACCAGCTGGAGCCCGAGGCGCCGCAGGACTTTTTCGTGACGAGCCGCGTGCAGTTTGTGGCGCAGGAGCAGCCGGCCGCGGAGGCGGTGCGCGGCAATAATCCCTTCATCCTGCCGCGCTTCCCCGCGGACGTGTTCTACCCCTTCACCAACTCGGCGCCGCGCGCGCCCGTGCCCCTGGCGGCGCTGCTGTTGCTGTTGCCGCTTGCAGCCGCGGTGCTGCTGTAAGCCATCGCCCCACCCTTGTAAATATAGCGAGAATGACCTACAGTGATGAACTCACTACTAGTCGCTACGTGTAGGTGCGGCAAGCTGTGGTTTCAGAATTTGACCATTCGGCACCGAAGCCTTCATGATAAACTTGGCACCGGACAAGGTCATATGTCATGTGTAAGGATTAGGCCGGTTCGATGTAATGTGATGTTTTAGTACTACTCTACTTTCCGGAGAACAGAGGGGGGGTTGACTTTATTAGTGGCATCAACTTCATGTTCACGTATTTAAGCAGTACTCAATGGCTGGGAGCGGTGCATGAGCGGCTGGGGGCTCAGCCCCGCACCGCCGCCGCCGTTAATATCCAGGCCAGGCACATCCTTGCTTGCAGTCTTGGACGGCGCTTGGCCAGGCTTGATGGAGGACTGATAGTAGATGAGGTGTTACATACTGTCTACACCACTGTTTTGCCTTTGTGCAAAACCTGTGAGCGTGCCAGCTATCAGTGCTCGTGTGGGGCGCCAAGGCCAACTGTACCGTACTGAGAAGATGCGATAACTTGATAGGCAGGCCGCATTGCGCAGCAGGGCATAACATTGCGGTTTCACTGCCAGTCCTGTGCCGGGGGCGTGGAAACAAAACATCGCGGTGAGACGAGCAGCAACACATAGCAGTGGCATACATCAGCTTAGCAACATCAAAGCACTATACATGGAGGGGTGGATAGGGCCACCGTATGGTTGGGTTGCCAGGATGCCGACTGTAATATGGCGATGGTTCCCAAAAGTGCCCCACCCCCTCTCCATTTTATGCTTGCATATGGCAGGGAACAGCCTTCTGCACACAGCCATGCATAGAAACCATGAAAAAACTCATGCCATCGGTGGTTATCATGCAACTTTGGGCATGTTCTACCAAGTAGTGTGAGATCAACATAAAGAAAGTAGAGGGGGGGGGGGGGAGGGGTTCTATAACATAGAATTAAATCGGACCCGCCTAACTGGATTGCTGCTTAAACGGCCGTCGTAGAGACGCTGCAAGGGTTTCACTGGTGCCAGTCCTGTCCCAGGGGCGGAAAAATGTCTACAAAGCTGCAATCGGTGTGACGACATGTGGCGTGCAGATTGAGACCTACTCGTTCATTACTTTTGACGCCTGGAGTACTTTATAAGTGGGATGTCACTTTTCGCGCGGCCGGCCGCGTAACCCTAAACCGCCCGAATCTGCGGTTCGTACGAGAAAATCTGTAGTCGCTATCCGTATGAAAAGTTACATGAAATGCGGTTACGACCGCGAAACTGGGACGTCGCGGCCTAACCCTCGATAGTACAGCACGTAATCCTTATGTATCGTACCAGCAGGGCCGGATTACATTGCATGGGGGCGGCGGCGGGTTATATAACCGCCGCCGCCCAGCAGCAGCCCAAGTCACTACTGCACAGGGATGGATGTGGACATGCAGTACCCGTGTAGCTGCAGCGCACACGCACATAGCGACTACTGGCAAAGGATTTTTAAATAGGGTAGCGATAAACTAGTGCCGAAACCATATTATGCAGGCGCCATGAGCCGGCTCGCTGTGCCGCGCTACCGGGTCCCGGGCACGGTGCCACGCCGGGTGCTGTGGGGTCTTGTCACGTTCCTGCTTCTGAGCGTGGCGACCGAGAGGCTGCTGGGGCTTTTCAGCCCGTGCGCGGCGACAGGGCTCGCCTGCGAGGATCCCACGCTCGCGGGTTTGCTGGTGGGTCTGGTGGACCTCGCCCAGCTTGGCGCGGTGTACGGCACCACATTCGCCCTGGGCCTGTATCGCTTCGTGGCCCAGACGACGCTTACGCGGCGGCTATCGCAGCACCCAGACCACTGGACTATGGCCAGCAGCCGGGACGTGTTCGCAGAGTGTGCGCGCGTGGTCAAATCGGCGCAGGACACGGCGCTGGCGACCATAGGCATGGTTACCCTCCTCAGCGCGTCGGTACGGATTTCCGACGTCCTGGCGGATCGTTCGAGGAGCGGGAAGGGCAATAAGCAGGGGGACGAGGTCTGGGCGCGGCTGGACGCCATCTGCGGCGGGCCCGCTCTCAGCCAGTGCCACCTGGCGTACCTGTCGTACGATCCCATGATCATGGTGGCATCTGGCGGCATGCTGTACCTCTTTGGCGCGTTCTTGTTCACCCCCGCGCGCGCTTGGTCGCCGGTGTTCCAGGAGGCCGCCCGGCAGGAGCGCGACCCACGGCTGGCACGCCTCCCAGCGTTCGCATGGGCGCTTTTGGGGCTTGGCTTCATCGCGCTGGGATGCGCCGTGCATCTCAACGTGCGCGTCGCGCCGCTGCAAGCGTCGGCGGGCGAGATGGCGGCTTACCTCTGGGCGTCGGCCGGCCTTGTGTCCGCTGAGGTCGGCGTTATAGTGTGGCTCCACGGCCTGTACTGGCTGTGGCCGTTCCCGGGACGGCTAGCGCGAGTCTGCCGCGCAGTGGCGTCGACCGGGGCCGCCATGGCGGGAAGCTTGACCTACTGCTGGCGATCGAACCGCCGCGTGGCGCGGCTAAGTGCGGGACTATGGCAGCCGCCGGGCCGGCAGAGCGCCTTTCTGGTGTACGAAGATAGTCGGCGCTTCCGGCACCTTGTGCTCCTGCTTGTGCTCGTCTTCCTGTGGGTCTTTAGCGCCGTCAGCAGCTCCTGGGTGTACGCCGTCGTGATGTGGGGCTGCCGCATCGTGGCGCTCGCGCTGCTGGTGTTCACGCGCGACGCGCCCGCCGACTTCCGCGACCTGGCCGGCCAACCGGGCTTCGGCCTCGTGGCGGACAAGCGCGATCTACTGGCCGCGCTGCGCGCTCGCCTCGCAGGGCAGGAGTACGCGGGGGCGGTGCGCCGGTACAAGGCCTCCACGCTGCGGATGCAAGAAACGGTGCGCCGCCGTCCCCCTCAGCCCCCCCCCCCCCCCCCCCCTTCCGTGCCAACAGAGAAAGTACTGCCTATATGGTCCGCAACCCAGAAACTGACCAGAAACTGGAAATCGCATTCAAATGAGCCTTTTGATGACCCTATTTCCCAGCAGCATCCAGGGAGCCGCAACGTACTATCTACCGCATCCCTAGCAGCCTTTCTGAAACTCCATGTTGCGTGGGCAGCAGCTGTCAAAACCGATAGAAATGGCTCCACCGCTTGAAATCTGTGCATTCACTTTCAATACGCGGGTAGAAATTCATACCGTGTCACCTGATACACTTATTTTCATCCCCAAATTCAAATAAATATAACGGGATTTGCAATCCGTATTGGGATGGTCTGGGTGTCTGGGCGTTTGTGAGTGCCTGTCCTGTAGCACAACATTTGGTGGCGGACGTCATGCAGGAACTACAGTGTCAGCCCCCCACCAACTCAAACTAACACTCCGGGAAAGCCTAGCGGGAGTGGCTTCAGGTCACTCTTAAGTTGCTGTAATGTTGTACTTACCGGTAGTTTTCTTCATCCCTAGGGCAGTGCGCTTACTTGTGCTCAACCATACAAACTGCGTATGTTTTGGTGGCCACGCATGAATGCCACAGTTAAGCATTACTGCAAACACTGTGATACTTGCGTTGGAATCAAAGCGGCTACCACCAAGCCTTATGGTTCTTTGTTTCCCTTGCCAAAGGCAACCAAGCCTTGGGAAATAATCTCTATGGATTTTATAACCAACCTGCCTGAGGTGAATGGCTATGATGCTATTGCTACGTTTGTGGATACAACTCAAACTAGCACTCCGGGAAAGCCTTTTGGCTTTCACCGCCACCCATCTGCTTTCCTCCATGATTCACCCCCGCCCCCGCAATGTGTCTGCAGATGGCGATCAGCTATCGTTGGCAAGTCGAGCAGGTCGATCTGTGTGACGACTTGGGCGTCAACATGTCGCGCTGGCAGATGGAGCAGCTGCTCGACGTTCTGGAGCAGTCCAACTGCCAGTACGCCTGGATCGACCGCATCAGTATCCCGCAGAGCGGCTTCAGCGCCATGAAGCGCACGCTGCTGGCGCGCATGATGGCGGTTTACGCCAGCGCGGGCTTCACGCTCGTGCTGCGCTCACTGGAGCTGGAGGGCGAGCGCTACCACCAGCGAGGTCCCCCCCCCCACCCACCCCTGAGAATCGCCATAGCGATGCGATTTGAACCGGTATAGGATCCGGACTCGCGCCAAAGCCCCTTCAGCTATACCACGATTCAAAGTACACGGGTGAAAGCCTGGCCGATAACAATGCAACACAAAGTTCATTTTCTGCGCATGCTGTGGCCTGTTATGGGGTGGGACAACAGCATGAAGTCGTCAACAGTTCAGCCAATTTCTCCAGCCATCCTGTGACGCCCTATACCCAAGTATCTCCCCCTGTTCCAAAATGCCCCTGCCACACACCACTGACTGGCTGGCTGCCCGGCTGGTTTGGCGCAGGCTGGACATTGCAGGAGTACTGCAACGCCTCGCAGATCATAGTGCGCACGCAGGACGCGCAGGGCGCCGACCTGGAGTCCAGCTTCGCCTCCCTCAACGAGGCGGACGCCGAGCTGGCGCGCTGCATGCGTGAGGAGAAGCTGCAGAAGGCGCCAGACATGAAGCCCTTCTGGCTGTACGGCGACGGCCTGGACGCCATGGAGGAGCAGGAGGTGCTCCGGCGGCAGCGGCTGTACTTGGACCTCGTGGGCCGGCTGCACACGGAGGAGCTGGCGGACATGCCGCGAGCGCTGTGCCCCCTGGTGTGGGACCGCCCAGTGGAGAGCCAGGAGGAGCTGATAGAGCTGGTGAGGCACGTGTCGGAGCGCACCTCGGGCAACACCGCCGGCTTTGAGCGCGCCGCCCTAGACCTGCGCCTGCTCCTCAGCACGTACACCCGGGTCAGCAGATCACTGAGCAACATGGCGTCCCGGATCACCGGGAGTGGCGCGGCGCCTGTGCAGGGAATCGCACGGGCCACCAACCCCGGCACCCCGAAAGGCAGCAGTTACTGCAGATCCTCGGCGGACTTCTCTGGTAACACCTACGCTGCCCCGGAGCCAGGCGCGTGCTGGGATACCGACATGCTGCTGATCGGCAGCGTCCCCAATACGCAGCCTGGCACCACGTGACTCAGAAGCCAAACGATATGAGACAACGCTAGATGGATAATTGACACTAGAGTGCGCTGAAGAGCTCGCGTAGCACTGCTTCATGAGTGTATTGTGAGGTGAACACCGCGGGGCCGATAACTGCCAGGCCGAGGGAGTGGGGGTGGGGGGGAGGAGCAGCGGGCGGTGGGGGGAAATGCAGGTAGGATACCGGCACTAGGTTCCCAAGATGGCGGCAGGAATTCTTAGGCCAAACAATCTACGCATTCATCTTCAAAGTAGTAGACAATGGATGCGATAGGGGCAGAGATACATAGTCGCTGCAGTTTTTAAGAAATTGCCATTTTTTCATTTGCCTTGTGCTTGAGATTCCCAGTGCGCTGAAGAAAGAAAACAAAACGGGTTCGTGCGATAGCCGCAAGAAGCGGCCGCCTCCTTAACGGGAGGCTTGCACACTGTAGAATTCCCCATGGCGCCAAAACATGTTCCTTGGGCGTCAGGGCGAGGACAGCCACGAATTTTCTGCATGCCAAGACTTATGTGGCATGGTATATGATTTGTGTGCGGGGGCAGCCGCGCGCGCCTCCACGAGCATGCGCACACTGCTGCTGCTGCTGCTGCTGCTCGTCGTGCTGAACCTGCAGAGAAAGGTCCAGCATCACTCACCGCACAACAGATCAGCAGCAGTCCCGCACATCAACGGCCGCCATACCCGCAGCAGCATCGTCACTCTGCCTGATGTCTTTGTCAGCCTGGCAGCAAGCAGTACAGCCATATCAGCGCAGCTAAGGCGGACGCTGTTCAGCCCGACTGGCGAGGAGCGTCCGAGCGAAGTAGACATGCGTAGTTCGGAGCGTTCGGAGATGGCCGCATCACCGGGTTGGCCACGTCCCTGCGCCCCTATGCAAGCACAACGCCGAGGCGAGCGACGCGCTGTGACAGGGCTCCGTCTCTGCGTATGGCGTCTCGGCTGCAATCGCCGATTCGCCGTTGTAGACGTAACCCCCCCCCCCCCCCCCCCAAATAAAACAAAACAAAAACAAACTGTGAGAATCCTACCATGTTGGCGAGACCTTTGCGGCGTCGAATAGCTCCCGGCGCTGCGCAGCCATACGACCTAGGGGGCGACTCCGCCAGCGGGCAGCCTGCCAACACAAAGCTCTGCCACATGTCTGCATCGCGTGCCGGCAGAAGAGACCTGGCAACTCCGCGCATGAGCGACGCCCCCAGTGGTTGCAGAACAGCAACGTGATTGACGTGCTCCACCAGGGAGACAGCGGCGGTCTGTCACCTGCGTGCGCTGGTAGGCAAGCTACCGCTGCCCCTCAGCTGATGGGGTATCGCCCGCGCTTCGTCGGCGCGCGGCAGCCAGGCAGGCGAGAATTCAAGCGCCGCGTTGCTGCTCGTTGCGGCGCCTGCAGGTTCCCAGGATGCCACGCGAGTGCGCGGGCGGGGGCGTCTCGCTTGATGTTCTCATAAAAGCGGACTTTATGCTGCTGATGTTACTTCATAGACGCGGACAAGCTCTGACATGCCGCATCTCTTGCGGATGACCGCTTGGTACCGTGCCGCGTTTTGGCGCCGCAAACCGCATGGCGCCAATACCTATATATGCGCCTCTGCCACGGCGCGCGCTATACCGGAGCTGCCACAAAGCGCGGCAAGGGAACACGCATGTCGGCAGCCATGAATTGCACGAAGCGGGCACGACCCAACATGCCGCGGCTCGTGCGGGCGACAGCCAGGCAGCGTTCCGCGGCGATGTGGCGCCGACATTCATGCATTGAAATAACAATTTTCAACGAGCGGACAATGTTATGTCACAAGCTGTGAAAGTTTGTGGGACATTGTGCTACTGTAAATGCAACAACGTGACTGTAGTAACATATTCAAAGTATTTTCGCGGAATTTCAAGCTGAAACTCAGTACGCATAGCCCCGTATGCCCCAGCAGAATATAGCACCCTACTAATGTTAACCCCCCCCTCCTGTAGTGGACGGTGCAATACACCTCCATGGTGCAACCTCCACGGTGCAATACACCTCCATGGTGCAACCTCCACGGTGCACAACAATAACAATGTTACTGCATCATACAATATTATAATATTCATACATAAAATGATAATTGGTTGTAGTGTGAACGCTGTCCCGGCTCACGGCGCTACAAAGGACGGGATAATCCGCCACACTTCGCTTACACATGTGTTAGTCATTTGTGCATTAAAAACACAATTTCAAACGAGTGGAGAACGTCATGTTATAAGCGGTGAATATTTTGGGGACAATCTGCCACGGTAAATGCAACAACATGACCGTACGTACTAACCGGGTTGGGCCGCAGTATCGAGTGCACTGCAGATTGCAGAAACTGCAGCCAGCAGTTAGCCTACTGCAATGCAGCCTGCAGTACTTCCCGAAAAGGGACTGCAGTGCAGATACCCAAAGTGCCCAAATCTCACTACTGGATAGCGTTTGGATGGCGCCCGCCAATGGTAACAAGCCTTATGGCGACAGTTCCGGCAGTCCGAGCGCCGCGGATAGCACCGTACTCGCATGTACCATCACACGTCGCCGCATCGGGGCACATACCAGTAGACCACACACACCAGCCGAACCTATCCTCACTTCACGCTCACCCAGGCACCACTACATGCTGTCATCCTCCTCTCGTCACTCTTCGTCAATTACATGGAGGGAGACCAGTCTGCCGCGGAGCAAGGCGCAGCGGCGATGGCGGACGAGGCGATGGCAGCGGACAGCACCGGCGCCGCAGCGGTAAGCACTGCCGCCAACAGCTCAGCACGAGTGACACAGACACCACTTGGGACGCAAGCCGACGATATTCTCATCGACAACGACGAAGATGACCCACTCTTAGGCATGAACCCCAGTGCCCCCCCCCCCCCTGTCTATCCTCAGCAAAGCCGCTTTCCAGCTTACCATCATAACGCAGGCTGAATGTGTGCCAGCTCAATTATCATGTTGACTTTTAATATATTACGCCTTCACCTCTGCAGGTTTGAGTCCGAGCTGGACGAGATGAGGAAGGACATGAGGAAGCACATTGCCCAGCACATCCAGCCTATGCTGAGGCCGCTCACCGAGTTTGTGCCTGAGAAGGCACACGAGATCATGGCCATGCAGCTGGACCCTAGATACTGCAAGGGCAACCTATTCAAGCTGATGCTGGGCAAGCAGGAAGAGGCCCGGGAGTTGATGCATGAAGGAATACGATGACAAGTCGCTCCTCCCCGCGCTGGTCCACTTGAGCCGGCACATGCAGACCAAGACGGCTGCTGCTGCTGCTCCATCTGAGCAAGTTTCTGCGGGTTCAGACTATGATGATGACGACGATGATGGAGATGCCCTGTATTATGACGATGGTGGCGTGAGGGTTGCCACTAACCAGGCCGATGAGGCCGCCCTGTTGGCCGCTGCGGAGGCTGAGCTGCGCACCTTCGGCTGTTGCAACATGCTCCCCAAGAGGACAGAGGACCCGTTGAAGTGGTGGAAGAAGCATGCTTTTTCCTTCCCCCTCATCTCTGAATTAGCTAGGATTGCTTTATGTGTGCCAGGCTCACAGATTGAGTGCGAGCGCGTGTTCTCTCTTGCTGGTCGTGTTCTCACCATGCACTTAAGAAATAGAATGAACCTGGATAACGTGGGTGCCCGCGTCTTTATTCAGAAGAATCTGGACTTGGATGCCAAGGTCAAGGAGTTACTGGCGTCGTACTACGGGGAGGCTGCTTTCAGCGCCGTGGCGGCGGATCTACTCAAGCCATGCGGGGAGGATTGGCTGGCCAGCCAAGTCCTTGATGGCGAGTGCGAGGGGGAGGCCAGCCGCATTCAATGGGAAGCGGCGGAGTCCATGCTGGAGCAGTATGGAGCCGAGCCAGCGGATGAGGAGGCGGGGGATTAGAGGGGTTTTTATGCCATCATGCTTTTTTCCCCATGTTTCACTATGCATGCGTTGGGACATCATCGTTGGACACACACAAATGTACACACAGTAGGCCTTTCCCCTCTGTAGACAACAATTGAATGATGTATTACAACTTCCACCACGATTGCTGCCCCTCAGCATCCGCCATGGCAGCCCGTTTGCCCTTCACTGTCCCGCCCTTCCCTTCCCTAAAATCAGCAAATGCAGTGCTACTACAGCCTGCACTGCAACCTGCACTGCACTGCAGCCTGCAGTATTGGAAAGTGGACTGCAGCCCAACCCTGGTAGTAACATGCTCGAAGCATTTTCGCGGAATTCAAAGCTGAAACTCGGTGCACATAGCCCCTCAGCATGGTATACTTAGAAACCCTAAACCCCTTCCTGCCTCTCAGCATGGTATAGCATCCTTCTCAATAATTGGAAAAGGACTCAACTGCCTATCCATGAACTTCTGGTCAGGATGGCTTCTGATTTTCAACAAGCGAGTTACAATACTCGCTGTATCTCCAACATTGAAAACGGGAACATCCCTCTGTTGCCTTTCCGCGGAACGAACAGTCAATTCATCCCATCCTTATGAATTGCCAAAATTGATTTGACTAAATCATGGATGCTGTCTTTCACATCTTGGATTTTCTGTTGATCATTGATAGAGTGATACAAGTATTGTTGGCCTGATGGCAAACAAGTCAGGAGGTGTTTCAGGATTAAATCCGTAATAGACCTTAAACGGTGTATGCTTAATGCCAAGTGCCAGATTACAATTATACGAATCTTTCATTTTTGATGGCAAAAATGGGGTTATAAATTGCCGGTCAAAGCAACAAAACGCTCGAGCCAAACGCTCGAGACATACAATAACGTTAACTCTTTCAGTCAGACCCCCCGTTTCAGGATGTTGGCCACTAGACATATATCTAATTCAGCCAAGGCCACGCCACAAAGTCTGCCAAAAGATGACATAAATCTAGGATCACGGTCCGATCAAAATTAGAACCTTTGGCAAACCATGCAGCCTGTATACTTCCTTCAGAAATAATTCAGGTGAGTATTCACCAGTCATTGTCTTAATCGTCGGAATAAAATGTGCTTGACGGGTTAAAAGACATACAAAAACCAATGACATTGCATCTAAACCTTTACTCACAGGTAAATAGGTAATTAAATCCGAATTAACCGAATGCCATGGACGTGGTGGCACTGGTAACGGTTGCGTCGGTGCTGCCGCCGGTTATGGGCGAGAACGTACCCTGCGACACGTTGGACAATGATCACCATAGGCTTTCACGACATGATGTAATAATATACGTATCGACCAAAAACGATCCAAGGCGCTACTTGCCAAGGTAGTACTCTGAACAGCTCGGTGCCCAGTAGTATCATGTAGCTAATGTCATATTTTGTAAATGAGCTGACGGTTATTTGGAATACATAGGCATTTATGTCTCCAAAAAACATCCGTCATGTTTGGACACATGTCCCGGCTTCATCCACCCCATGTGGAATAGACGTCGTCTGCCTCGTACTCCGTTTTGTTTTCGTTGAGTATGTTATCATTCAGCTTAAGAGCACTCACGCTCGTAGAAGCAACGAATTGCAACACATATATAGTAGCTTGTGTACACTTTCAAGTGCCTCAACCCTATGCGGCACATCCCCGGTCCAATAAGGGCCACCATAACTTCACGGTTTAAAATCCGGTCTACGTGACAAGGGATCCACCTCATTCCACTTGCTTTTTGTACGCAAGAGGCATTGATCCTCACATAAGATTGCAAGTCGCGAACATAGAGAGCAGCTTGGCGCCCATTTATCCGTTATGCATGTTGCATGAGCATATTCATTCCGTAGATTTGTAGCAAATGCGGAGATCTCCGCGCCGCGGGGGAGGGGGGGAATTCAGGCATGCATTCATCTTGAAGACCTGCATACCCGAATTGAACACTTCGGGCTAAATTCAGGCCAAGTATGTTCACCATGATTCAACTTATTAAGCTTAATTCAATTTATTTAGCATGAACTGAATACCTCCAGGGGGTACTTCAACGCAACATTGGTAGCTACCCCCATGCCTCCGAGCTGGTTGTGTTCAGCAACACCATACCAAATCATACCACATAATATACATCAACATGATGTATATGTGTGCTGCTTGTTGTAAATCAGTTGTTGAGCACGGGCGATTGTAGTTTATAATCTATTCAAAGCAAGTATAATATTATTGCTAAACGAAATACTCAGCACGCCTTCATCGGTCTATATGAAATACATTTAGCAATACATGTACCGTAGTCAGCATCTGCTGCGGCTACGGCGGGTTCCGTCCGGTATTTAATAATGTCTGCACGGCCGTGCAAATAGCGTCGAACATACATTACGATTTATGTAAACTACGGCCCGCATTTGCATGCTGGCCATGTGCAGCTGACTACCGGGTACCTGTACTGGTTTCGGGTCCCGGCGGCACCTGTACGCGCACTGGCACAGCCGCTGCCGCGCTGTAAGGAAATGTACCACACAAATCCCCATGTGGATACCCAGTGCCTGGTGCGTTTTGCGCGGTACAGGTATCCTTACACTTGGTGCTTCTACGCACGCATTGGATCCGGGTTCGATCCCGCGCACATAATATATGATATCCCGCAATGTTGGACGACCCGGTCAATGCGGATCGCCACCGAATCCAAGCCGAAACGTTGCTGGACGAGGTCCTCCATCCTAGGGGGGGGGGGGGGGGGGGGAGGGGGGGTGGAGTGTGAGGATATGTACCACACAAATCCCCATGTGGGTACCCAGTGCCTGGTGCGTTTTGCGCGGTATCCTTACACGCGCACAAAGCATCATCAGGTAATCCCTACACGCTACCAGTAATCCTTACTGATGTAATTAATAGCAGTAATCCTTACTGGCATATTGTATTTGTGATATATGATTAAAAATACTAACTAAGAATATATTAATGATAGCGAGCAGCACAGTACCAGGTATAGTACCAGGGGCAAGGTCCTACCCACCCACCGGCCCCACCCACCCAGCGGCCCCGGAGGCGCTGCGGGGCCGTGTGTCGCCATGCCTCACCCGCCCCCCAGATCGCGTAGCTGCCCTCAACCCCCTCCCACGCGACGTCACCGTTATGCCCGGGCTGTGGCGGGTCGCTTGTATCCGGCGGGGCGCCGCGCGATGTCTGCGCCTCCCGCCGATGGTGCGGCAGAACGCGCCGTTGACCCCGGGTCGCCGCCGCCCCCCAGTACATCGTCCAGTATATCAGGCAGCCCCGGCGCATCGCGTGCGGCGGGAGCGTCGCCCGCGGCAACACCGTCCACCGGCAGTGCACCCGACGCCACCCAGCCAAGGCCGAGCCCGCCCGCGACTGACGCCCCGCCGGCTCCCACGTACGCCCAGGCGGTGAGCCGGTCGTCGAGTCCCGAGTCCGCGACGGGCGCGGCAGGTACGACCGGCGCGCGCGCTGCCTCGCCTGTGTCGTCGCCTCGCCGCAGTACTTTCAGCAGTATTTCGGGGCCCGGCGCGTCACAGCGCGATCACGATGGCGCTCCGACCGGCCAGAAATTCTCCGAGCGGCCCCAGCCGCGGCCGCGCGGCGGCAACCGCGGCATAGCGCTCACCGGCCTCGATGCTCTCGCCCGCCTGCATTCCAGGCTACACGACAGCGGGCCGGCGCGGCGGGGCGTAGCACCGGCAGCGGCTTGGACAGTCGCCGACGCGCTTTCAGTCGCTGGCGTCGCCGCGGGCGCCGCATGGGCGCCGAGGATTGACGCCGCAGCCAGGTCGCTCCAGCCCGCCCGCGTCAGGCACCACCCGGCCGATGTGTTGGCTTTCACCGAGGTCGCCGCCGCGTGGCTAGCCAAGGCGCGCGCCGTGTTGGCCGAGCGGCACCGCCGTCGGGGGGCGCGCCGCGCCGGTGGAGCTGGACAATCGTCGGTGCTGCCGTCGCCCGCACTGCCGTCCGTCGCTGCGTTCCGGGGCGTCGCAGCGCCCACGGTTGTTGCCCCCACGCCGCTAGAGGTGGGTGCACCGGCCGGCCACCCCGGTAGCCAGGCCTCACGGGCTCGGTATCCGCCCCCCCCTACTCGCCCATCTCCAGCCGGCGACGGGGTGGGGTGGGGCGCGGTGGACCACCTCTCCGACGTGGACATGGTGCACATGCCGGCGGAGATGTCCATGGAGACGGCGGTGCCGATTGACTTTCAAGAAGCGTGGGCAGAGGCACAACGCTGCGTGAATGAGCGGGTGGTGGCGGCGATGGAGGCCAATGACCCCGTGGTGTTGGATAGGGCGCTTAAGTGGAAGTACCTGTTGCCGCAATTGTTGCTTAGGGCCCCGAGCCGAGGCGGACTGCGGCGGCTACAAGCCTTGGCGTGGCGCTTCCGCGCTTTCGCGGAGAGGCGCATGACCGAACTCGTGCGCTCATGGGACGACGCGCGCACTGAGGCGTTCTACGCCGGACATGCCCGCCAGCGTCGGACGGACGCCGATCTCTTTGCGGCGCTGCTCGTGGGCACCGCGGACACCGTTGTGGCGTTGGTGGAGGACGGAGAGCTCTCCCGAGCGGCGGGCCGACTATCTTCTAAGGGTATGGGCGACTTGTCCGATCCTGCTATCCTCGCCCAGCTGCGCGACAAGCACCCGTCCCGTAGCCACCCGATCCCAGACGCCGCGTATGACATTCCGGTGGACGAGGCCGCCCTGACGGTGGACATGCGCGTGCCGTACCAGCAACTCAAGCAGCACGTGGCGGCGGGGCCCTCAGGCATGCGCAACGAGTATCTCCGCTGCTTGTGGGCGAATACGCCCCGGCGTCCGGGCCCGCGGCAGTCCGCGCCATGTCGGAGGTTGCCTCCATGTATCTCCAAGGTCGCCTGCCCGGGTGGTTCAACCGGCTCTTCGCCTCTGCTAGGCTCGTGGCACCTGTCAAGAAGCTAGGCGAGGGGAGGGCCCCGGACGTGCGGCCAATGGCAGTCAGGGAGGCGGAGCGGCGCGCAGCGGAGCGGGCAGTGGTTGACAACATGAAGGAGGCATACGTGTCGGTGCTCGCTCCATCTCAGCTCGGCGTTGGCATTCCCGCGGGCGACTCTGTGCTCATCCACGGCGTCCGGCTCATCGCCGAGAAGCTTGGCCCACGTGCCGTCATCGTCCACACAGACCTTCGCAACGCTTACAACGCCGCACCATCATCCAGCGCCACATCGATTGCTCTCCACTACACCCTGTCATCCCTGCGCTCCTAGCCTCCCTCTCCACGGACTCGTATCTGGTCGTGGACGACCGGTCCGCCCACTGTGAGATTCAGATGTGACATACAGGTGACGAAGCACTACTACTAGCGACTATTATTTATCCGTGAAGGCTGCTGCTGGTGGCGGCACGTCCATCCAGTTACGTGCGAGTACATCCGGCGTTATTGCCGGCGGGCGATAAATCCTTTTTGTCATCATTCTGGTAGCCGTACGAGCCCGGTAAAATGTTACATGGCACTGACGTACAAGGTACAAGGTTGTCCGTGCAGTACCGGGTAGTACGCGATATATTTATTGAGCCGGTACCGGGTATCATAGTACCCGGTACCCGGTACCCGGGCACGATGGACAGTGGTCCTGTGGATAACTACGACTATTAGTACATGGGAGCGCAAATCTCAGCCGTACTATTTGGCCAAAGTGGGGAATTTTGTGTACATTATAGCTAGTACTGCTGAACGGGCCTGCCAGCCGTCCGATCAAAGGTCATCAGATGGGCGGTTTGGCTGCCATGTTTTGCCAAAGAGTGCTCACGTTACATAAATATTCGCGAGGGGGAGGGCGGGGGCAGGCAGCGGTTTGCCGAAGAATGATTGAATTACAATATTCGCGACAGCTGCCATCGGGGAATGTGGCCCGCCGGGGGGGGGGGGGGGGGGGGTGCGGGGGCGGGGGGACCACGCCCGCCCCGCCCCCCCCGCCCCCCTCGCCGCCAGCCGCTCCCGCCTGGGGGTGGGGGGGGGGGGGGGGGGGTAAGGGGGCGGGGGCTACTGCTTGTTCTTGTTCTTGCGTGCCCGGGGGACCCTCCGCTTCGACGATCTCGCTGCCTCCGCCTCCGCCTCCGCCTCCGCCTCCGCCTGCGCCTCCGACTCCGCCTCCGACTCCGCGACCGTCAGTTTCTTACCTCGGCGCTTCTTCACTGGCCTCTTCCGCTTCTTGTCATCCGTCAGTGTCTTCACCACCCCGGGAGGCTGTGCCGTCGACGACGCCGCCATGAGCTTCCTTACCTTCGCGTCGGGACGCCCCCTGTGCGCAGACACCCACAACAAGCCACAATCGTTTCGCCTTTAAGCGGCTGAGGATGCGGCCTCCTCGGCCACCACGAGTTGCGCCGCTGGCACTGTGGAAGCCTTGGCG
Organism: Tetraselmis striata; assembly: GCA_006384855.1. NCBI lineage: Eukaryota > Viridiplantae > Chlorophyta > Chlorodendrophyceae > Chlorodendrales > Chlorodendraceae > Tetraselmis > Tetraselmis striata. Next base: position 113,139 of record VCJN01001040.1, on the reverse strand, counting down.
TTGAGGTGGGCCTTACGGCGCTCCCGGACGAACCTGCGCGCGGCACAAGTTAGCCACGAGTGGGTGCGTGCTAATGTGGAGGATGGAGTGTTTTGTTGCGCGCCCACCTTGTCACGCGTTTCCTCATGTCTTTCTCGTCCTCCTCGATGCCGGCGGCGCGGACACGCGAGACAACAAGGCTCGCCGCCCACTTTTGCCCGGGGGGGCGAGGTCGGCCATGGCGCTGTGAGCGGTGAAGGGGGGGGGGGGGGGGGGGGGGGGGGGGGCGGCCGAGGTGGAGAAACTAACACCCAGTCGACGACCGCCTTCCGCAGCAGTCAACGACACATCGGAGGCGAGGAGCAACGCGCCACTACTATTTATATGCACGTATTGTCAAGAGCTAGTCGGTGCGGCATTGTGTCGGTGTAATTTCGCAATGTTTATTGTTGAAGTAGCACGGCGTAATGGATACGGCGAGTGAATCCGGGATAATGTGTGCGACGAATGTGCGCGCGCAGCGTTGTGCGGCGGTGTGCGGCGGTGTGCGGCGGTGTGCGGCGGTGTGCACCGATGTTAATATAGTGTGAATATTATATCGGCCGTAGACGATCAGGTCTGGCAGCACCGCCCGTGCTTGTAAATAAGCGACAATGGGTCTAGTCTCCCGCTAGTCTGTGCACCGCAAGTGCACTCCGCAAGCCTCGCCTCCATCCGCGTCGGAACCGGTAGTAAGTGTTGTTGTGTGCGCACATCGTGACAACATTACACGGTGGCAATTGCAATTATTAGCGGTGGATAATGTGAAGGCGTTTTCGAAATCGACAGAGAATGAGGCGGTGCTGGCGGAGTGCATTGGCGGTGCATAGAATAGCGTGTTGCTGGGGTTTTGGCTGCATCGGACGCCGTATTCCCACCCATCCGGCACGGAATGTCCGGTTTTCACACATTTGTGTGTTAATAAAGCAGTGTGAATATTACGCGTCTTTTACGCCGGGTGGATGGGCATCCGGCGTCCGATGCACCCCAATTATTTGCAGCACGCTACTCTACGCACCCCCAACGCACTCCGCAAGCCTCGCCTCCATCCGCGTCGGAACCGGTAGTAAGTGTTGTTGTGTGCGCACATCGTGACAACATTACACGGTGGCAATTGCAATTAGCGGTGGATAATGTGAAGGCGTTTTCGAAATCGACAGAGAATGTGGCGGTGCTGGCGGAGTGCATTGGCGGTGCACAGAATAGCGTGTTGCTGGGGTTTTGGCTGCATCGGACGCCGTATTCCCACCCATCCGGCACGGAATGTCCGGTTTTCACACATTTGTGTGTTAATAAAGTGTGAATATTACGCGTCTTTTACGCCGGGTGGGTGGGCATCCGGCGTCCGATGCACCCCAATTATTTGCAGCACGCTACTCTACGCACCCCCAACGCACTCCGCAAGCCTCGCCTCCATCCGCGTCGGAACCGGTAGTAAGTGTTGTTGTGTGCGCACATCGTGACAACATTACACGGTGGCAATTGCAATTAGCGGTGGGTAATGTGAAGGCGTTTTCGAAATCGACAGAGAATGAGGCGGTGCTGGCGGAGTGCATTGGCGGTGCACAGAATAGCGTGTTGCTGGGGTTTTGGCTGCATCGGACGCCGTATTCCCACCCATCCGGCACGGAATGTCCGGTTTTCACACATTTGTGTGTTATTAATAAAGTGTGAATATTACGCGTCTTTTACGCCGGGTGGGTGGGCATCCGGCGTCCGATGCACCCCAATTATTTGCAGCACGCTACTCTACGCACCCCCAACGCACTCCGCAAGCCTCGCCTCCATCCGCGTCGGAACCGGTAGTAAGTGTTGTTGTGTGCGCACATCGTGACAACATTACACGGTGGCAATTGCAATTAGCGGTGGGTAATGTGAAGGCGTTTTCGAAATCGACAGAGAATGAGGCGGTGCTGGCGGAGTGCATTGGCGGTGCACAGAATAGCGTGTTGCTGGGGTTTTGGCTGCATCGGACGCCGTATTCCCACCCATCCGGCACGGAATGTCCGGTTTTCACACATTTGCGTGTGAATATATATAGTGTGAATATTACGTAGGCGTCTTTTACGCTGGGTGGATGGGCATCCGGCGTCCGATGCACCCCGAATCTCACCAACACGCTACTCTACGCACCCCCAACGCACTCCGCCAGCCCCGCCTCTTTCCGCGCAGGTCCTACGTTCCATTGTATGTATATACATACGTACATGTACTGCTCCGAAACCAGCCCAAACTTAATGAGTGCACAAGTGTAAATGGGGGGGGGGGGGGGGGGGGGGTGGGTGGGGGATGTGGCGGCGGGGCATCCACTCACACATACCCCGGCGATGCATGACAAATATTACATGCCGTGGCGGGTCGGCGGGCCGACCCGGCGGGCCGACCCGGCGGGGGGGGGGGGGGGGGGGGGCGTCTATTCAACTACACGTGCGACAGTGTCGTTTCGTGGAGCAGTATATGTGCCCGGCCTCATTTATACCGCCCCCTACCTGCGCTGCATGGTCTACCCCTACGAATTACTTAGCACAAACCGCCATTACTTAATAGGAACCTAGCACAGCCAGGCTTATATGCCCGCTTTCCCGATCAACTTCTACGCACTTTCCGTCCCTCAACCGCCGGACATGGGGGTTAAGCCGCCAGCCTCGGCAGTTACTTAGCCAGACTTGGCATCCCGTACCGTGTCCATGGCTTCGCAGCTCTGCCGCTGGCACACGCCGAGTCCGGCGCTTGCTTGCTGCCGCGGGGTTGCGCACGCATGCACGCACGGTAATACGCCGCCGACGCCGCCACGCTTACTTCCACCACCTTCGCCAGCCGCAGCTTCGCACGCCTTTCCGCCGACATACGAAACGCACGAATCCCCCCCCGTCCCCGCGTCATGTATATTATATTCGAGGCGACTATGCGGGGCGCAGCACACGCCGCGGCGTGGGTCGGCGGAGCGACAGGCGGCGGGAGCCCTAATGGCCGGGCAGTATCCACACCCACACAGGCACCGCCGCTCACCTCCGACGCGGATGAACCGCCTCCCAAAGGAAACATGCCGGTTGGTGGTAAGCCCAGCAGGCGTGCGTGGGGTGCCGGCGCCGGTACTGGTGCGACGGAGCTGTCGCGTCAGGAACCGCACCGCATGTGGAGCAACACATGGCGGTGCCGGCCCCACCTATGTCTAGGGCCACCTCCTCACAACACCCCGCCACGACGGCGTCGGCCACCGCCGACGGCGCCGTTGCGGGGGGGGACGCCCTGCCAGGCGACGATGATGCGCCTGGTGCGCCGCGTCAGGAGGCGGAGGAGGCCGTGGTCGAGGCGACTGATCGGGCTGAGGGGGTTGTTGAGGCGAGCGAGGCTGCGCTCGCGCCACCCGCCCCGCAGCCACCTGCGGGACATGCCGACTTGCTCGTCGCCATGTTGACCGGAGCACTACGAGCAGTGGGGGGAGGCGGCCACATGCACTATCATGTGCGTGTCCTGGCCGGACGCCCGTCATGCGTGGACTGCGGCCAACGGACGGACTGGGAGTGTTGCTGCGACGGCACCCCGGCTTTGTGCGGCCCCAAGTACCCATGCATGGCGACCCATCAGCGGGCAGTCCCCTGCCCGACCACGGCCACGAAGAGGGCGGAGTTCCGCCATGTCAGGGACGCGTTCCACGACGCGACTCGCGCCGCCGTGTGTGAGGCTTCCGAGAAGGCACGCGCGGCTGGTGGGGTGCGCAGGGTGAGGCGGCGGACGGCCCAGGAGCTGAAGGAGAGCGAGACATGCCGTCAGTGAGGTCGGGCGCAATGTCATTGGGTGGGGCACACGGGCGTGTAACACTTGCACTTTGCGCGTACTGCTGGGTTACATCCAGGCTGCGTCACACTATGCAACCGGAAAGGCTGCGTTGCTACTGCAAACGATGCGACGCCTCACTCTGTAGCAACCGCTGCCGCGCCTATCCCACAGCCGCTGCCCCCCCCCCCCCCCCCCCCCCCCGCGCGGGATCCCCGCCATCAACAGCTTGCACTTGCACTTTGCGCGTACTGCTGGGTTACATCCAGGCGGCGTCACACCGGAAAGGCTGCGTTGCTACTGCAAACGATGCTACGCCTCACTCGGTAGCAACCGCTGCCCCGCCCATCCCACTCGGGATGCTGAGAGCAGCTAAAGGGCACCGGGGGCGGGGCAAGAGGGAGCAGGGCCAATGATTGTGGAAGAGCGGGGACCCGCTTGCATGCCATCGTATTATATCTTGCACAATATCTGTTGCTGCACTCATATCTCACATCACTAGCTTAGCTATAGTGATTCCCCCCCCCCCCCCCCCCCCCGCACCGCGTACGCACAAGCCTGGGTATACGCATCAACTGCCCGCCGGGATGAGAAACTGGTATTGGTAGTGTGTCTGTGGGGTGGAGGGGGGGCAAAAGAGCTGCCAATTGCTGCCAAGCTGGTGCGTTACATTGGGGCAGGCGCTGGGCAGACAATTGGGGCTCGCTTCAGAGCATTGTCTAGTGCCTATGCGGCTGCGCCGCCTCCGCCGCATGCAGACTCTCCGAGCTCACCAGCACCGCCACCTCAGTCATGCGGCCCTGCATCCCGCAGCCCGCCGCCGCCAGCCAGATCAGAGGTATCCAGAAGCCAGTGCTGGGGTTGTTGCGGCATGACCGCATAGTTTTCAGCGCCTGCCGTCCACAACTTGTAATGCATCCCTTTCCGCCGATTCCGCTGTATGCGCTGTCTTGGCGCCGCGCTGCCCCGGCCGCCGCGCGTTGGCGCTGCGCTGCCCCGGCCGCCGCGCGTTGGCGCCGCGCTGCCCCGGCCGCCGCGCCTTGGCGCCGCGCTGCCCCGGCCGCCGCGCCTTGGCGCCGCGCTGCCCCGGCCGCCGCGCCTTGGCGCCGCGCTGCCCCGGCCGCCGCGCCTTGGCGCCGCGCTGCCCCGGCCGCCGCGCGTTGGCGCCGCGCTGCCCCGGCCGCCGCGCCTTGGCGCCGCGCTGCCCCGGCCGCCGCGCGTTGGCGCCGCGCTGCCCCGGCCGCCGCGCCTTGGCGCCGCGCTGCCCCGGCCGCCGCGCCTTGGCGCCGCGCTGCCCCGGCCGCCGCGCCTTGGCGCCGCGCTGCCCCGGCCGCCGCGCCTTGGCGCCGCGCTGCCCCGGCCGCCGCGCCTTGGCGCCGCGCTGCCCCGGCCGCCGCGCCTTGGCACCGCGCTGCCCCGGCCGCCGCGCCTTGGCGCCGCGCTGCCCCGGCCGCCGCGCCTTGGCGCCGCCCTGCCCCGGCCGCCGCGCCTTGGCGCCGCGCTGCCCCGGCCGCCGCGCCTTGGCGCCGCGCTGCCCCGGCCGCCGCGCCTTGGCGCCGCGCTGCCCCGGCCGCCGCGCCTTGGCGCCGCGCTGCCCCGGCCGCCGCGCCTTGGCGCCGCGCTGCCCCGGCCGCCGCGCCTTGGCGCGCGGCTGCCCCGGCCGCCGCGCCTTGGCGCCGCGCTGCCCCGGCCGCCGCGCCTTGGCGCCGCGCTGCCCCGGCCGCCGCGCCTTGGCGCCGCGCTGCCCCGGCCGCCGCGCCTTGGCGCCGCGCTGCCCCGGCCGCCGCGCGTTGGCGCCGCGCTGCCCCGGCCGCCGCGCCTTGGCGCCGCGCTGCCCCGGCCGCCGCGCCTTGGCGCCGCGCTGCCCCGGCCGCCGCGCCTTGGCGCCGCGCTGCCCCGGCCGCCGCGCCTTGGCGCCGCGCTGGGTATCGAGTCCTCCCCTCCCTAGTGAGCGCGTCCACCTGCGCCTTGCGCTCGGGGCCGTCCTCCTCCGTCACCACATTCTGCAAACCCCACCGCGTGACGAACCACGCAGCTCCTTGCAGGCGCTTGTACATGTGCCCAAGCACCGCCAGTCGTGACACCGAACGCACCACCGCTGGGGACGCGAGCTCCTTCTCGGGCATGATCGCCTTCACCCGGGCCTCCTCGAGGAGCGGACCGGCGTTAAGAATGGAAAACGTTTCCATGTGGTGCAAGCAGTCCTCCATGACCCAGCCGGGCTGCACCGTCACCTTGCCTGACCCTGCAGTCATGGAGGGGAATGCCGTCACGCCCACGCCCACGCCCACGCCCGGGGGGGGGGGGGGGGGAGGGGTTTACCTTTCGATTCTTGGACACTGCAAACGAAGGGCGCAACCCGCGTTCAAAGTTGCTGGGTATCGGGACTAAAGCCTGGCGCCGGTCTTCCTGCTTCATAGCTCGGAATCCAATGTGGCCCTGCACGGTGACAAATTTCCTCCAGAAGTCCCTTCCCAAGCCAAAAAAAAACAGGTGGAACGGCGCGAGGGGGAAGAGGTTGACCATGCTGACATAGCCCCGGACCACATGCACATGGCACACGCCATGGCAGCCAGTGTTCTGCTTGGCCTCCGCCAGCCGGGTTGTGTTGACCGCACGCCGGGCAAGGTGCGTGATTCACTGGACAAGTCATCGCCTTCATGGACGGTTACCAAGCGAGCCTCCCCGTCCGCATCCACAGGGGGGTGCTCCTGGGCAGCCGTCATAGCCTCCACAACCTGCCACGCCGACCGGGCGGGTGCGTGTGATTCCATACAACCGCAGTTGAGTGGTGCCACCAGCACGCAGGCCGGGCCCACTCACCTCTGAACGCAGAAGGCCCACAATGCCCCCGTCCTCGAAAACAGCGCGCCACTGGGTCGCCCCGCCGTAGTCCTCCAACACCCACTCGGTAACGACGCCGGTTATCACGCCGTAGTGCCATACTCCCCGGAACTTCTTGGCGATGACCTTCATGTAGAAGTCGCCGGAATCGCCTTTCCATATCACGCCCTCATCGCGGGTTCCACGCCCGCCGGCGGCCACGCAGGCGCGTCGATGTCCATACCGTCTTCGCCAACGGGGTCCTCCCCCACGCCCATCACATCGTCCACCTTCGAGCCGCCGTCGTCCGAGACCGGCGCCGGCGGGCCGTTTCCGACGGCTGCAGCTACTCCTGCTGCCGCCCCTGTTGTTGCTGCTGCTGCTGCTGCCGCCCCTGCTGCTGCTGCTTGTGATAAGGCGGCCTTGCGGCGCAACTTAGCCGCACGCTTCAACGAGTGGCTACAGTTCGGGAATTTTAGGAAGTGCCGCTCTCGCGCCATCTTCTCACAAGTGCCCGTCACGTTGCCCCGGCAGTGCTTGCATGAGTACACGCCATCCTTCGACACACTCGCTATCCATCCCTTTGCCGGCATGCCTGCTGCCGCGCGCGAGGGGCGGGGGGGGGGGGGGGGGGGGGGTTGAGAGTTGGGGTGGATGTAACCCACCACCGGCAGGCAACACAGATGCGAGTGCGCGGCTGTCCGCGCTTGATTCAACGGTGAGCGGCGGTGACCGTGAGGCGACCCCATACTTCATGCGCGTGCTGGGGCGTTACACAATCATCAGCAGTTAGGGCGGCTGCATTAAAACGCGCACCTACGAACACCACCTACCGCCTACCACCTACCGTACCACCTACATCCGCCCACACCTCCGCCCGTCGTGCCGCACATCGCGGCACACCGCGGGGTCAGCGGTCAGCGATGTGCGGTCAGCGATGTGCGGCGATGTGCAATGAGTGCGTACATCCGCCTGTACTTAGCCCGGGTGCTCCGCGTCGGAGGGCGACACGCGAGCCCGCGTGCGCATATCAATTTGATGAAATTATGGAAACGAGAAATTCATATAGTACTTTACAGGTCGCGCGCGATAGTCGTCGCTACTGGGTATGAAATCCACGTCCCTCGTCCGTCCCGTATCGTCCCCGTATGTCGTCGTTCGTCACCAGTAGGGCACATTTACGTCACATCTGAATCTCACAGTGGCCCCTCTGCGGTCGGAGGACGGCGTGCAACAGGGCGCACCTTTGGCCACGACTTCCTTTTGCGTCGCGATTCACCCCGAGGTGCAGCAGTGTGATACCACGTTGGAGGTCAATGACGGGGCGGCGCGCTATAACGCCGGCGATGGAATTTTGGTGGGCCTTCCGGAGCACGTTTGGCCGGCTCTTCACGCCTTCCGCACGTCCATCAAGGCGTCCGTGGGGCTTGAGGTGCGCTTCGACAAGATGCAGGCGTACAGCGCAGACATGGAGGCGGCGCGGCGTGAGGCTCCGGCCGACATCGAGTGGCCAGAGCTAGATGGCCATCACGGCATCGCGGTCCTCAACGTGCCGCTCGGATCGCCAGAGTATGTGCAGGCGTACATGCGCGGCAAGGCGGAGGAGCTACGAGAGGAGGTGGACGCTAGCCTGAGCAAGCTTCTGTCTGCCAAGCCCAGCCGTCGGTACACCCACGCCTTGCATCACCACGCATGGGCCCTGCTCAAGCATTGCATGCAACACAAGGCAGGGTATTGGCTCCGCAATTGTCTTCCGTCCGAGGTGGAGGCCTTTGCGGAGGCGGTGGATGCCACCATCCTCGCGGCGGTCGAACGGGTGCTAGGGGTCTCTTTTGATCCCTCCACGTACGGCACCGACACCAATCCGGTGGTCACCGATTTCTTGGCGGAGCTTTTGCACGACCCCGACCCCATGGCAGCGGAGGTGGCTACCTTGAGCGAGGATGCAGTGGCCAGGGCGCGCAACAGGCTTCACCTCCCCACTCGATTGAAGGGAGCTGGCATCCGCCGCATGGCTACCGTTCGTGATGCCGCCTTCATCGGCTGCATGAACGCCATCCTCCCAAGGTTCCTGACTAGGAACTCCGGCACCAACACCCCCACCCCTGGTTTCTTCGACCCACAGCTCGGGTCCGTACTTGGCCGAGGCAGCTTCAACGCAAATTCTTCCGCCCGCCAGTATGACCACTTCCTCAACGATGCTCATGGGTCGGACAGCTACGCCGCGGAGATGCGCGAGGCGTGGGGCCGCCTCCAAGCGGCTACTGCTGGCCATCTCGGCGACGCAGATGCACGCCAGATGGAGCGGGAAGTGGAGGCTGCGTCGGGCTCGCAAAAGGAGCTGACGGCATTTCTAGACCAGGCCAACAACTCTCGGCTTCGAAATGAGGTGTGCGCTCTCCCTGCCACATGTAGGGAACGGACCTTGTTCAACCAGCTCGACGCGGCGTCAGGCATGTGGACAGTGGCCATCCCCACCGCGCGGACAGCCATGACTCCGCATGAGCTGCGGGAGGTCGCTGCCGGGTACTTCTTTCTGCCTAGCCCGTGCTTGGCCCCGGTGGTTGGGTGCCAGATTATTCTGCCCTCGACGGAGCACAACCCCGTCATTGTTGATCTATACGGCGACGCGCTCATGAACCTCCCGGCGCCTGGAGACGCTCACTGGCGTGTACAGCACGACGCTATCGCAGACGCCTTCCGCGATCACTGTGTTCACGACCTAGGTATCGCGGTACGGCGGGAGGTGGATGACTTGTTCCAGCAGGCAGTGCCTCTCGGCAACACCGTACCCCGGGATGAACTCAAGGACCTAGTGCCGGACGCAGAGCTCTCCCTTCCGGCGTTCAACGTCGTGACCGGGAGCTATGATCCCCGGAGCTTGAAGTCCACGCTGCTAGAGTTCAAGACTATGCGGTACGGGGTCTAGTACACTTCAGTGCCCCGGGCCACAGCTGTGGATCGGTTTGAGCGCTCCCTGTTGGGCGACATACAACGGGGGTTGGCTGCGCGGGACGCGGCGTGGCACAACACAGAGCCCGGACAGAAGGGTCCTCTTCGAGACATCCTGGATATGTCGGAGTACACGGGCATGGTCTTCGGCAAAGTGGGTGAGGTGAGCAAGGGGGTGCACCGCACAGTGCGTGGTATCGCATGCTCGGCTGCGGACCGGGGTGCCCTCTCATCGCGGGGCACTCGGTGCATCACCCGGGCTCACCAGGAGGCCTTGCTCGCAAGAGATTTCCTCGGGGTCCTGAGCTTGGTGGCCGCTCGAGAGCGTGCTCGCTGCCTCATCAGACGGCGCAGATTCGTCTCCCATCCCGTTGCTGAAGCTGCACAGCACGTCCGAGGATCACCCACACACACACGTGCTCGCGTGGCCCGGACTCTGAACCGTGTGCGCATCACTCATCCATCCCGCCTTATGCGGGATGCGGGCCGCTTTTAGGCGGCTTGCTGTGTTGATTTTCTAATTCTGGGGAACTGCCCTTTTTGTAATTCACACCAGGTATAGTACCGGTATGGTACCCGTACCTGCATTTATATGAAACGCAATTGTGATCTACACACACGGCTGTGCAATTAGCGTCTGCTATGGCATACCTATGGGGTGCGCGTCCGCGGTCATCACACTGACATATCGGCTGTACGGGTGGGTATGTATTACTAAGGATTACTACCACTGTACTTCTGCACTTCTGTACTGCTGTACTTATGTGAAATACAATGGCTGCAATTGGTAATCCTTCTCTCCATATTACGGGTTTTCCATATTACCGGGTAGTATTTAGGAGACATCAAACAAGAAAATAGGGACCACCGCCGCGGCTAAAGCCCGTGTTCTCATTATGGGGGCGAAGCAGCAACACATTCATTATATTACCGGTACAAGCAGCTCATAAATTATAATAAAATAAGCTGCCGTACAGGCAATCCCTAGTTAGTGCTGTTTTCGCCTCACTGGCGGCCGGCCGAGGTGGCGTAACGCGCGCGTCGCGCGCGAGCCTGCGGTGATGCTGCGGTGGCTCGTCGGCGACACGGCGCCCGGCGGCGCAGCGGCGGCGAGGCCGCGGGGCAACGGGGCAGCCTCCAGTAGGATAAAAAGGCGATGCGCCTTGACCCGTGCCACAATACTCAGGACAGCGCGTCTTCAAACACGCCGTTGCTCCCCAGTGTCAACTTCCAACCTCGAACACCTACCTATCCAAGCACCACCCGACATCATGAGGGAAGTCATCTCCATCCACATTGGCCAGGCCGGTATCCAGACCGGTAACGCCTGCTGGGAGCTCTACTGCCTGGAGCACGGCATCCAGGTGCGGCCTCGTGACCTTCCCCCGGTTTCTCAAGCCCTGCGCAATAAACTACACACCCCCGCGGCAAAGTATGGAAAGTTTAACGCGGGAGGTAGTAGTAGTTGCTACAAATCGAAATTCAGCACACAAGATATTTTCGTGACAGGCTTATGAGGGGATCAGGACGGGACCGGCGTCCATATGAGCGCGTACCAAGGTCTAGAGTAGTTCGTTTAAGCGGGCAAGCGCGGGTGGGGGTGGTGCTATAGCAGTGTTTTTGGGTTGCGTTTGTGGTTGGCCGTGCGGGCGGTGGACGCTGACCGGCCCTGTCACGTACCGGAACTCTCCGGGAACCAGCCCGCGCCCCGCCGGACTTTCGCGTCGAGCCAGGTTTTCTGCCGACCCCCTCCAGACCGAGTTCTTATAGCATGACCGAGAGGGGCGGCCACCCTGCGTGGGTTGTTCGGTTCGGTTGTGATATGTACGAACCCCTCGTTCCTCCTCTCCACCGCCACCGTGGATACGCTCCACGACCACCGCTGGTCGCCGCTCCCGGACAAACTATCTAAGTAGCAACTATCTATCATGCACTAGCCTGGTACCTGCCGCAGCTCGGTGAGAGTAGGCGCGCCCCTCCTCCAGGCCTAGCCTGGGGCTAACACTGTGTTCGTTTTTCCCTGCAGCCGTTTCCGGCCCCTTCAGTCCCCGCTTTTGCCGGGCGACGAAAATATCTCATCCCGAGTCAGACAGTTATATACTGGTCTTTGTTGTGTTTCTCCCTCTCGGATCTGATACCTCCGTGCGACTCTTTCTGAACCACCGCCTGCCGCCTGCCTGCTGCTACGAAGGCCCTTACCTTGCGGTAGTGAGAGTAGGTTTCGTTGGTAGTCGCGGTTTGTCTCCGGACTTTTTGCTATGTTGCCGACATGTCGGTCGCTTTAGGTTGCACTCCGCGTTTGAAAACCTTTGTAGTTGACGCTCTGAAGTTACCAACCGATACGTCCCAAACCGAAGCTCATTACCCTGCAGCGACGGCTTCGGTGCGCCTGTTCGTCCGCCCGCAGGCCTGTGTTTGCCGGCACTAACGACGCCGCGCCCCTGCTTCTGCCTTCCGTTACAGCCCGATGGCCAGATGCCCAGCGACAAGACCATCGGCGGCGGCGACGATGCCTTCAACACCTTTTTCTCTGAGACTGGCGCTGGCAAGCACGTCCCCCGCTCGGTCTTCATCGACCTGGAGCCCACCGTCATCGACGAGGTCCGCACCGGCACCTACCGCCAGCTGTTCCACCCGGAGCAGCTGATCTCCGGTAAGGAGGACGCCGCCAACAACTTCGCTCGTGGACACTACACCATTGGCAAGGAGATTGTTGACCTGTGCCTGGACCGCATCCGCAAGCTGTCCGACAACTGCACTGGCCTCCAGGGCTTCCTGGTCTTCAATGCTGTCGGCGGTGGCACCGGCTCTGGCCTCGGCTCCCTGCTCCTTGAGCGCCTGTCCGTTGACTACGGCAAGAAGTCCAAGCTGGGCTTCACCATCTACCCCTCGCCCCAGGTCTCCACCGCCGTTGTCGAGCCCTACAACTCGGTGCTGTCCACCCACTCCCTCCTGGAGCATACCGATGTTGCCATCATGCTCGACAACGAGGCGGTGTACGACATCTGCCGTCGCTCCCTGGACATCGAGCGCCCCACCTACACCAACCTCAACCGCCTGGTCGCTCAAGTCATCTCTTCCCTGACCGCGTCCCTGCGCTTCGATGGTGCCCTCAATGTGGATGTGACCGAGTTCCAGACCAACCTGGTGCCCTACCCCCGCATCCACTTCATGCTCTCGTCCTACGCCCCCGTCATCTCGGCGGAGAAGGCCTACCACGAGCAGCTGTCTGTGGCTGAGATTACCAACTCCACCTTTGAGCCCGCCTCCATGATGGCCAAGTGCGACCCCCGCCACGGCAAGTACATGGCCTGCTGCCTGATGTACCGCGGTGACGTTGTCCCCAAGGATGTCAACGCCGCTGTGGCCACCATCAAGACCAAGCGCACCATCCAGTTTGTGGACTGGTGCCCCACCGGCTTCAAGTGCGGCATCAACTACCAGCCACCCACCGTCGTGCCCGGCGGCGACCTGGCCAAGGTGCAGCGCGCCGTGTGCATGATCTCCAACTCCACCGCCATCGCGGAGGTGTTCTCCCGCCTGGACCACAAGTTTGATCTCATGTACGCCAAGCGTGCCTTTGTCCACTGGTATGTCGGTGAGGGCATGGAGGAGGGTGAGTTCTCCGAGGCCCGTGAGGACCTGGCTGCCCTGGAGAAGGACTACGAGGAGGTCGGCGCTGAGTCCGCTGAGGGAGATGGCGAGGAGGAGGGTGAGGAGTACTAGAGTGCCCCTGCCTGGTCGCTGCACCTCTGGCCGATACTTTGCCGATCCTCGAGTCGAGTCAGTGGAGTAAATTTGGCAATCAATTATTGGCTTTCGTGCTTTATTGTAAACTGATAATCGATTACCAAACTTACCGACGTCCCAATTGTGATGCTGTCTCCATGTCCCAGCTTGCACCATGATATGCCTCCTGCCATGTCTCGCATGCCTCCTGCCATGAGGCCTCTTGCCAAGTCTCACAAGAACCGCATGATCACTTACGCAACCCCGCTCAGAAGCGTTGCAGTACCATTAGCTATGCATGTTTGCTGTCTTGCAGATTTTATCTTCTTACCCTCCCCGAGTTAAGCTGTGCGGTGGTTAACGGTCCATATCAAAGATCACAGCTGTTTAGATTGTGTCGGAAGTGTCATGATCTCGATCTTCAGCATCGGCTCCCTATTCATAAGATTAATTGATCACTATCTTCTGATTAATCAAACTTTATGGCCAGATTAGTCAGTGATCTTAATCTTTCAATAACGCCGATCTATCATGCATCTTGATATTTTGCCGGTGAAGATGCATGATTGCATGCATGATGCATCAATACTCAAGATCAGTAAAATAAATACCAACCATAAAGCGGGACGAATGAAGGCATGACCCATCGACGGCCCTATCTGCTGTGAGTCTGCATTGCACGCATCTGACGGTGGGAAGCTTGAAATATTAGGATGAAGTCCCCCTGTCCCCCCCCCCCCCCCCCCCCCCCCCCCCCCCAAATTATTGTGTATGTACTGCGTTGCCCCCAGGACCCCGCCGCGCGCATTGCTAAATGCTGGCTGGACCCGTGTAGCGATCCGTTGGATGGTGCAGTGAGCTTTAAGCTATCCTGAGTGCTGGCATGGAGCAGTGATGCATCGGTATCTAGGGTGGATGTATCATTGACCTTAATCTCTAACGCTCCCCATTATTTATCAGATTCATCAAACATTATGGTCCCTACTTCATGATCAATGATCTTGATCATTACAACTTGAAGAAATGCATTAATAATGATCACACCATCGACATTGATCCTTAATTTATCAAGGTTAATCAATGGGCTTGATTTTTAGACCATCACGCCCGATGCGGTGCCAGACGCTGCCTCATTGAACGGCCAAGATGTGTCAGTCCCCCCGCTGCCGTTAGCTGCACAGCGCACAGCCAGGGATCGCCCATCCCTGGCTTTTCCCTCATGCACACCCGCCGAGAAAGGGTGGCCCGAACTGCTGCCGGGCGCGCCCCATTCTTCCACCCCACCTCGCGCGGGCTGCATGCCGCTTCTCAAGCAGCAGCTTGCTGTATTCATGTCCGTGTAGTGCTTTAGTGGTGGATTGTTTACTGAAGATTTATTAGTCCTTTCGTGTGATTCGCACCAGTACGTCGATAAGGCCGTGACACGACTCATGGATAAGACCCAGAAACAAGGCCTTGGCAGGCATCACTGACAGCTCGAGTATCACGCGCTCGTATAATCTCCACCTCGCGGCCTTACAGATGATATCGCCCTCGCGACCTTACATACATCAGCCCAACCTCGTCTCAAGTGCACGCATGCAGCATGTCTGGGGTGTATTGAGAGTTGAGCAGGTGCTAGAGGGTTCTCGGTTTTGGGGCTCTATGTGTATACCCGATATCATATTATGCATGTATACTTGAGGTGCGAAACTGTAATTTTAAATTTGTTACAATATTCTTGCCAGTCTTCCAACTACTCACGCCAGCTGCCTTACGGCCCGGCTGCTTGTACCACATAGGGTCGGCCGTAGCCCATAGCATGCAGCCCTCTGACGGCCGAGGTGAGACATTCACCTGGAACAAGTTAATAGCAACCCATTGCCACGCAGCACGTTACTGCATCAGGTATGGGCCCGGAGCGACCCCATTACTGCTCGGAATACGGCCAGCGCTCGGGAGCTTCTGTGCCTCGACAATTCCGACAAAAAGGCAACAAATCCCATTTTGATGGGGCAAGCAGTGCATCAGCACGCGCCCATGCGCAAGCGCCGCCTAGTCTAGCCCAGCAGCTGAGCTGCCATCAGGGTGCACAATGACAGCATGATCGCGAGCGGGGCAGCCGCCGTCGCATGGCTGTCGGGATCCGCGGTGCTGCACGCAGCGCACTCTGTCCTGTTGCCGGACGTCTCAGCCTCCACGTGCACCGCGCCCAGGGACGCGTCAAACACAGCCTCCGGCGCGGCCAGGAGCGCCGCCTGCACGCCCTCCAGGTGCGCGTCCACCGCCTCGTCGGTGTCGCCTCGAATGGTGATGGCCGTCTCCACGATCACGCACACAGCACCGCCCGCGGTGACCCGGGTGAGGCCGACCATGTAGGGCTCCACGCTGGCAGCGACCGCCAGGTCCAGGATGTACTGCGTGCGCAGGGCGGAGGTGAAGTCCTCGGCAGAGGACAACGGCAGGGTGGCGTTTATGCGCAGGATCCGATACTGCCGCACCGGCAGCATGCCAGTAGTCAGCATCATGATATGCGGCGTGGCGGCCCATCTTAGACGGCATGTCACCCGATTCCAGTAAGCCAATCTCGGTGCTGGGGTTGTAGATTCGCACCATCTTTTTTGCTGGGGGCCTTTAGTTAGATCATTATCGAATAGTACAATGTACACAATATAATGAATCACGGCCCCTTTGAATAAATCAGTTTCCGGCACAATAACATAGATTTTGGGTCTTCATCTATACTTAGAGATGTTGTAGATTATTGATAGTATATATAGGTAGCCTTTGATAATGAGATAAAACAAGACTGCATTTCATAGACTTTTATCGATGATATGGCTATGTATAGATATCATATGAGGAACGTGTATATTGTAACTTTCCCTATACTTTGACCATGAGATGTCTCCGGGAACATATCTACGGGAAATGCTGACAGTGATCAAGCTAAATATGCATGATGCACCTCGACTTTGCTTGCACCTTGCCGTGTATATGATACCATGCGTGTTGGTTGGCTTACCTTGTCCCCCTTGGCAGCGACCCTGGGCATCGTGCCAGAAGGCGATGGGCACATCTTGGTGCGGGCGCCGCCGGCCATGACCAGCCCGGCCATTCCAGGCACTTCAGCCACCTCCGGGCACGCGTCCAGGCGCGCAGCGCAGGCGGGCTGACACACGGCGCCAAGCGCCTCCGTAGGCATAGCCGCCTTGTCGTCATTGAGACCGTCCGACACGGCGCTCTCCATGATGCCACTCATGAGCTCTGTGAACAGTCCGCCCAGTGGGTAGCCAAACAGGGCGGCATTGCTGGTATTGTTGCCACTGCCAATATGGCCGCTTCCAGGCGGCGTCATCGCCACGACATCGCTCAGGCTGGTGGCGCCCAGGCACGCATCCAGCGCGGCCTCCACGCAAGCCCTGCCGGTCCGCTCACACATGGTGTCCAGGTTTCCAAACAGCATCTTCCTGACAGTGTCTGTGTCCGCAGGGAGGGCCGCCATGCCCATGTCGATGTCCGCTTTCATGCGCCCCATGAGCTCTCCCATGACGCCCGTGTCGATGTCCTCACCCAGGATCCCCATGGCGTCCCCTGCCGCTTCCATCGCCACATTCGCCAGGCACATGGACTTGACGCCGCAGTCCACCATGTCGTCCATAATCCGAGGCAGCTCCGACCTGGCCTTGAAAGTGCCGCAGAAGCTCTTCATGGGCACCAGCAGCAGGTCGGCCAGGGTGCTCATGCCCGCGCCCCGAAGCTCGTCCACGCGCTGCTGCTGGATAGTCTGGCCTGCGCGGGTAGCTTGGGGTCGGAAGGCCTCGAGGACTACCCTGACTTCATGCGTATGAATCGTGAGCTCGGAGTCCGCAAAATTGTCCACCTTGATAACAGCACGAGACAGGGGACGGCAGACGGGGGGAGGGGCTCAGGATGCCCCCCCCCATTTACGGTCACAGCGGCAGTGAGACTGTATCAAAAGCACACAACACTACAGCGGAAACATTGATAATCGGGAGTTGGCTTGTTGAGTGCGGACTGTATTGTACTACTCCAGGTGTATTCCACGTTTGTGTTCAACAGAGTTTGCAGGTCTAAAATCCACAGATTTTTTTAACATGGCAAGCCGGGACAGCATCTGAAGAACCTTCGTTTTGTACTCTGAAATATTTACCGAGAAATACTGTTTTTCCTCTTCAGGAACGATACAATGTGTTAGCGAACCCGGGGCAAACTCAATGCCGCTTGAGTTTGCGTTGCGTTTGAGCATGTGCCGTATTTGCTTGTTGACGCACCTTCAGGTCACAGTGACTGGTGATCAGGTCAGCAGCGCAGCAGACGCCGCGAGCCGCGCTCCCAATGACGGCACATTGTGGCCTGCTCTTCACGCTGTCTTGGCACACGCTGCAGAAGTCCGACGAGGATCCCACCAGGAGGGGTATCAGCGGGTCTTCTGCCGCCTGCTGGGGGTCCTTGACGAGCATGCCCAGGTCCATTCCCGCACTCCGCAGCGCAAACATGCCGGGCAGCATGCGGAGCAGCTCGTCCCGACAGCAGTCATCGAGCTCCGCATGGCACGCGCACGCCGACGTCAGTGCTCCGCTCGTCCATGCGCCCACGCAGGGCGATGCTTGGATGGCTCCGAGGCAGCGGCACGCAGCGGCAATGTCGTCCGCGGAGCGCATGAGCATGGTCGCCACAGGTGCGCCGCCACGCTTCACTGCGGTGAGCAACGACTCGTTTGATATCAGGAAGGGGCAGGCCTGCAGTAGCGCCTGCTCGGCCCCGGCGTCGCCTGGGCAGCCCCAACTGTCGTCGCCGTTGCCGTCGACGCCGTGATCGGGCGGAAGTATTACTGTGGGTATCCTTCCCTTGGACGCGGCCAAAACGGTAGGGCAAATGGCACCCAGCTCAAACGTTGCGCCAATCAACCCGGCGTTCATGATCCCTTGGAATGCAATTCGGGCTTCATGTGCGGCGCCAGGAGAAACTGTGCCCATGGCCGCAATGACGGCGTCAATGAGATCCGTTGTGTGCGAGAGGATCTCCGCATTAGCGGTGTCGATGTTCATGGCACCGTGGCAGGCGGCCACAGCGGCGGCGTTGATGCCCATCGCGGTGTCTGTCAGCTCATCCTCCAGACTGGGGGCTACCTTGTCCAGGGCTGTGGCGTTGAAGGAATGGAGCAAACCGCCCAAGCCCTGTCAAACAGATGGCCAACAGGACGGCCCGCCCCGCTGAAATTATTACTACTGAGAGCAGCCAAATACATTCAACCCCCCACCCTACACACCCTATGCGGGTCGGTGAGGGGTGGGCCCTTCCCTGATGCGGAGTACAAAGACAGCTTGTCAAGCAAAAGAGCTTGATTTGACAGATGTAACCAATATCAATGACTTTCACCCTCCCCCCCCCCCCCCCCCCCCGGCCTTGCAACCCATTCTGTACAACATAATTCAGTTAGCCAGTCAGGAACAACACATAACATATATGCTTATAATGCAACATGCAGATTGCTAGCCCAAATGACAATCGTGGATATTTATAATTTATGTGGTTTGTATATGAGATAGACCAGAGATTCTACCTCGTGATGCATCATAGGTCTTGATCTATAAGTAGTTCAATCAATCGCTGTGCACGAGTCGCAAATCTTAGCTTCCAAGGGCAGCAATGATGTACATCAGGAAGTAAGAAGTAGGCGTGCTACTGAGACTCACGTGTGTTTCAACACCACTGGCATTCCCACCGAGGGGTCCTGCTTAAGTGAAAATGATGATATCACTCACGGTTATGTCTGCAACGAATATCTTGCTCGAGCCCCGCGAACGGGTTTTGCACCGCCTGGTGGCCACTGTCAGGACACATTGTAGTGCTCATAAAGCGCAGCATGGGATTGAGCGCTGCGTACATGTTACAACTGTCGACAAAGGGGGTGCTGGGGTCGAGTCAAGTTAACCTTATTTGTGATGAGGTTGCAAGCCGACAACGGCAACCCGACTATCGAATGACATGTCATAAATGTATGTTTGTATGAAGCTTTAGAACGTGGGATATATTATAACTACCCGCAGGAAGCTTGGTTGTGCACCGTCGAAGCCACCTATAGATTGGGCGACCGGCGCGAGGCTGGTACGCTGCTCGCGAGCAGTTAATCGAGAGTACAACCGCGTGCACTCACTCCGCGCATGACGAACTACCTGTCAGACGGGTGATGATGGCCGCAGCAGCGAATGCCCTCGTCCATCAGAGAGTATCACTATAATGGCTCCACAACGCATTCCCGTCGCCGAGATACCCGTCGATTTTATCACAGCCGATGAGCCGGCGGTTGGCGCAACAGTCTCATACACTATCTAACCTCTATACCGGCTTGTTCGCAACGCATTGTACTAGTATGCGCATGCCGTCGCGCGCTGCATAGCCGACGGCGCTCCGAGAAGTTGCTCAAGGTTTGGAAAGGTGGGGCTACTGGGCTAGCATACGTCGAGCTCTCACAGCGAGAACGCCGCGTATGTATTACCATGCAGGTCCCCTGGGGAAATATCCCGGGCGATTTTTTATATGTTCGAAACTACAGCTTTTAAAAAGTAACGCCTATGAGTATTTATCAGACGCGCAAAAAAAGTTTCGCAGTAGCACGCCGATCACGCACCGCCACTGACGACGATGCTGCAGCGCGCAGCATGCACAGTAGCTTGTGCATCTCGCCGAAGGCGGCATCTTTGACTGCATACTTGCATGTGTCTATGGTGTGCCGTGTGCAAGGCGCTGGGGGCAGTAGGCGCAGCGGGGAGGGGCGGACCTGAATGAGCACGTCGCGGACGATGGGGTCGAGAGTCCACAACGTTGCTTCCGGAATCTGCAGGCCCTGGCTGGCCGTGGGCGCAGCCGCCAGAAATAGGAGTGCGACGACGAGAAGCAGCCCGATAGGGCCCCGGCGGCGGCTGGTGTTGGTACGCGACATATGGTGCCGGAGTTCGAATAGCGTTGGAACGCGTAGCCCAAGGGGGAGGGGACAGGGGTTCTATAGCTTATTTGTGCCGCATCATTTGTTGCAGTGAATATATATATGCGCGACTACAGTCACGAAGTGGGCCGATACCGCCGCTACGCTCATCAGCAGCTATACCCAAAGTGCCATGAGCGTGGTCGTAGGGGGTATCTGCGGTCGGCTGCCGCCGGGGTGCCTAGGGTTGCGGATATACCGCCGCTGCTCTCTGTATATGGCTGACAGCATTTACGGCGTGGCAAAGCCGCTGTACAGGAACGGGCGGTATCATATAGGCGGAAGCCGAGGCGGGCGACGCAAGCTCAGCCGGTATAATAGACAGTGACGCTGATGCGACTGGACTGCGCGACCCCAAGGACCCCATTTGATCTCGCCTCATTCCCGAAGCGTACTGATAAGCGAGTAAAATGACGCGCAAATGCTATTCTATGCCTGACCGGATGCTACTAACTGCCACCAACTAGTAGGGGGCATCTGTACGGGTATGGCTGCGCCAAAGTTACAGATTACATTGTCGAAAACGTACTTCAACGACTGGTTTAAAATGATCCCTGCCATTAAATAGCGACTAATCCGAATCAATACTTCGATGAACTCAACCCGCATTATTGGTAGGATCCATGTTAGCGACTATATCTTGCCCCAGAGTGCACGGCGACGACGATGCCAGCAGCATCATTACTTCCTCGTAGTAGTCCATTGATCCATTCTCTCACCATCGCCACAGGGGATGATAATCGCCAACGATATTGTTATTGCTATCGTAATCTTGAGTTGCGATTTATACTTGGCGGCTCTTTTTCGCGTGCCATTCGGCTGGTACAGTCACGACGCGGCAATGATAATATGATGTCATTGTTATGGTTTGCGATCACGAGCACAGACCATATGATATTACCGCCATACTCTAGCTCCCCTATCTAGCTAGCATTGAGCCACTGACCCAGCAATTGCTACTCGCTTCCCCCCCCCCCCCCCCCGCCGGCGCCCAAATTGCTTTCGGTCTGCACCCTGTGATACTTTGAGCATTTTATATTTGGACTAACGATTGCAGCATTTTTTGCTTACATGGTTTTGCGGTTTTGCCCAGCAACAACAGCGTCTGCCCGCCGGCATATAAATTTGTGAATTAAATCGCGGCATTACGTCAGCCTTAAGGATTGTTGCCGTAGTCACTTATTCATCCACGTTGCTAAATGCTGGCATGCCAGCTGCAAAAGCCCCATCACACGCTTGCTCATAGAAAGCTGTGGATCCCAAGCACGGTAGCATGTCTTTAAAAACTGTCTTTCCGCGATTCGCTCGTGATGATCTCGTCTGGTGCATCAACTAATCATTCGACACTACTGAATTCTGGTTTCGGAGCAGATTCACGGCTCGTCGAGCCATTGTGTTCGGATCCCGGCAACGCGCAGTTGGCTCTCGTACGATTACCTGCGACGACGTCGGAAGGTGCGGGCGACCCGCCGTGTTGTCAACAAAAGGTTTCGGAGCATCCGGGTGGAACGGCGAGGACGGTGTGAGTAGCACACAGGTCAGCGCGTCGCCTGCTGGCTTCGGAGCAGCTTCACGGCTCGTCGGGCCATTGTGTTCGGATCCCGGCAATGCGCAGTCGGCTCTCATACGATTACTTGCAACGACGTCGGAAGGTGCGGGCGACCCGTCGTCTTGTCAACAAATGGTTTCGGGGCATCCGGGTGGAACGGCGAGGACCGTGTGAGTAGCACACAGGTCAGCGCGTCGCCTGCTGGTTTCGGAGCAGCTTCACGGCTCGTCGAGCCATTGCGTTCGGATCCCGGCAATGCGCAGTTGGCTCTCGTACGATTACCTGCGACGACGTCGGAAGGTGCGGGCGACCCGTCGTGTTGTCCACAAATGGTTTCGGGGCATCCGAAAGGAACGGCGAGGACGGTGTGAGTAGCACACAGGTCAGCGCGTCGCCTGCTGGTTTCGGAGCAGCTTTACGGCTCGTCGAGCCATTGCGTTCGGATCCCGGCAACGCGCAGTTGGCTCTCGTACGATTACCTATGCTACGGAAAATGGTAGCCCAAAGCAGCTGCGAAAACTGGAAACTATAGCCTCGCAGGGCGTGATGCTGTGTGTGCAGCATATAGAGCAGCATACCCCTATCTTGCTGATTCGAGTAGAGTCTTGATTAAGACATGTTGTACGTGTCCAGCATCGCGGATGCCGGCGCAGGTTTTACCCGTTGATGGTACTATGAGGACCGGGATAGGTGCAATCACATGCATCGGCACGCAAGGGTTTCCTATGATGCTCTGCGGGACACTGCATATTTCGATTGGCCGCCGCCGCAATGAAGCTTAATCTGAACCGCCAGCCCCTCTGAGCGCTACCTGGACGGCTCATTGCCCCACTAACATCAAGTGTTGGATGCGTGTGTTGTCTGATGAAATGCTCCTGCCACCGGAGGGCGCCGGACATCAGGGGGCCACCCACAGCTCCGCACGCCCCTTCCTCCCCTGCTTGTACACGCCGAGGTTCTCCGTGAAGTCGATTGCGAGTTGCTTGATCACTCGCCCCTCTGTCGCCGCTAGCTGCTTGGAAGCCTTGTGAATACCGTCCAAATGCGAGGGCAAAACGGGGATTGGGGGTGGGTTAGCTAATTGAAACGGAACAATGCCCCCCCCCCCCCCCCACCCCCCACACACACACAGGCACTATCTCCGACCCACGTGGGCGCATTTACGATGGATACGGAGTGCATACAGGACGGTCAAACCTAAGCTTAAACGCGCCTATCCAGCAATCTGATCTTACAGGGAGTGCCTTGGAAGGTGCATCACCCAGTGCACACGCAAACACACACACACACGCTCGAGCGCGTGCACGCAATCACACACACACACACACGTTCGAAACATCCACTAGATTGGGCCTCGCGCAATTGCTCAACCCGCGTTGATATACGTGCATTTGAGAGTGTGCGAACTAAGTTGATATATGCAATATCTGTGGAACTTTGTACGACATTTGGATATTCAGCGTCGTGTTGAAAAAACACCGAGTTATGCTTATATTGCATCATAATAGCACCCACTGCCGTATTGGCACAACAACCATAGTGCGTACGATTGATTGCAATCAGCGAGGCACTAACTGCGCCCCTCTTTACCTGAATAAAAAAACCCGTTCACCCACGGCGCACAGACACACACACACACACACGCATGCATTTACTCGTATATACAGATGCGGCTTCCTGGGCCCTGCTTGACAGCCGCGCCGCACCGCACCTGCTTCACCGCCTCAGGTCCCAGCTCCTTGAGCCAGCCGCGCGCCTCCGCGGCCATGGCGGACGCCAGCTGGTTGCTGGGCCCAAGGAACTCTGCGCACTCCGCCGCGGCGCCGGCCTGCAGCGGGGCGCAGCGGACAACACACACACACACACACACACACACACACACGTGCTTGAGATCTTTGCTCCCTCGCTCCCCCATACACAAACTACTGGGAAAAGGTTGGTGGCACCTCACCCCTCTACCCTCAAAAAGCACCCAGTAACATACACCTACCACCTGCCACCGCTCAAGACCCCCCCCCCCCCCCCCCTTCTTGCCATTACATGCATGTTACATGCATGACGGGCCTCCTCATCTGTACCTCAGTCCAATAGGTTAACGTGATGTGAGAAAGCCACTCTCGGCTGGATTTACGAGTAGGGATACTCCCGGCGCGCGGTGTGCGCGTTGGTACGTAACGGCATGATTGCCCCCTACCACCCCGGTCATGCAAAGACCGCGAGCACAATGGATACGGCTGCACAACACCTCGTATTCTTCCCCGGGCCGGTGATCCCAAGCGACCGGGTGGGGACATGCGGGCCGGGCGGCCTCCCTCAGGCGGGCTGAGTCCCCAGCGCCACACAATCGACACAAAGGACCGGAAAGGTCACCGACAAGCTTCCCGGATGTGTTTGTCCAGCCGCGTGGGAGGGTGCCTAAAATTCGTCCATCGGGCCAAAACGTCGAATAATGCCGCAAGCGCGCTTGGCATTCCACCGATCAGTGCCCCTACTGGAAACTACACGCGGCGCACTTGAGGATTACTATACAAAGGGGCTTACAGACACAGCAAAGCTGCCCTAGATGCTGAGTTTGAGTCCCAGAATAAGCGATGATTCTGCTTCCATGTCGAGACACAAGCTGAAAACATTCGTCACTTTATAGCTCTGAAATTTGAAATTTGTAACAATACACACCATCGAGGTGAAAATGACAAGGAACACTTAGGCATCTGGTGGACAGTGGTTGTTTTGAGGCGGTCTCAGCAAGGTGCCGCGCGTACATGTACATCAGTGGTACATCGTCAGTGGTGACAAATGCATTGTTATTTGGGGAAGGGGGGGGGGGGGGCATCCGTACGCACCTGCAGCACGGCCGCCCCCAGGGGGTCGCCGTCGAGGCGGTAGCGCGCCGCCACCAGGCGCACCACCTCCAGGATGCGCAACTTGTTGGCCTTGGCGGCGGCGGCCCACAGCAGGTGGTCGCGCTCCAGCAGGGACGCCAGCATCTCCAGCTCCGCGAGCAGGCCCGGGTGCAGCTGCGACTTGTAGTACTGCTCCTGCAAGCAGCGGTGCGCCATGGCGATATTAAACGTACCGCAACAGTACGGAACGGGACATCCAGCCACACGCAAGTGCATGATAAGTTCGGTAAGAGAAACGACAATGTGGTTGCCGCTCACGTTGTCGCCTGTATTTCAATGATACAATGGAAAGCAAGGGTATTACGGTTGCCGCTCATACATGAAATATCGTCACACAAAGTGCTGGCTTGCTTTTCATTGACACAGTGCGCATTGTCAATGAATGCTGGCGGTTTGCCATGACCATGCTGTTGTGACACCGTAAGGCGCGGTGCACTACTCTTACGGTCTGATGGGCGTTGCCACACATGTATGGCAACGATATATGATAGTGTTCATAATTATATATGTATCAGGCGTCTTATATATCTTATTATATATATGAAGGCAGCGCCCTTATGGCAGCGATACAGTATCATCAGATATTCGAAATTCAGGCAGCGACGTAATGAGCCGTTATATCAAGGGGTCCGTAAATCGTCAGAGCTTTCATACCAGAAGGGGTTTATTGAGTTTGGAAACCAATGGAACAGGGCCAATGGTGTGCCGT
The DNA here is from genome assembly GCA_006384855.1 of Tetraselmis striata. Taxonomy (NCBI): domain Eukaryota; kingdom Viridiplantae; phylum Chlorophyta; class Chlorodendrophyceae; order Chlorodendrales; family Chlorodendraceae; genus Tetraselmis; species Tetraselmis striata. The sequence goes on along the minus strand of VCJN01001040.1, from coordinate 87,691 downwards.
TTGACGATGGTTGTGCGTGGAAAGGGTGGGGGAGGGGGGGAGGGGTGCCTTGAGGGCGAGAGCTCGCTCCAGCATGGTCAGCGCCCGCTGGCGCTCGCCGGGGCCGCCCATGGTGAGCGTACCCGCCACGTTGCGCAGCGCCCAGCAGCGCTCAGGGACGGGCGTATTGGCCTCTATCTCCTCCATCCTGCCGCACGGGGGCAAGCATAACCCAAGCCGCGCCGGTCAGCACGTTGTCACTCCGAGCCCCGTTGCGCAGGGAGGGTGAGGTCAGAGGCAGGGTGTTTTTTGTGACGGCGCCCATCCGCGCACCTGGCGGCTGCCAGCTCCTCGCGGTCCGGCCACTCCTCCTTGAGCAGGCGCTCCTGCAGCTCCGCCTGGATGATCCGCTGCTTCTCCTCCATCATCGCGCGCGTCAGCGCGCTCAGGTTGCGCTGCGCAGAGGCGGGGGCCACAGCGCTGTCAGCTCGCCCTTACACCATGCTCTGCGCTGCATTGCGGTCGATGCTGCACTGCCTGCTGCGGGCATCACAGCATTCCGTTGGACGGGTGCAAAGCGGCAACCCCGTGCAGAGATACCGCGATAATGTCCACGCGCGGTAGGTGATGCACTGCCGCTGATGTATGTTATTCCGGGGCTCCCCATGCGTTTCGACGGCTGGCGGCCGATAGCTGGCCGTCTACAAGGCAAGCAATTTGATTGAACACATTTTTTTATCCTGGACGGTTTGTTGAAACAGTAAAATAACCATGCCAATGAGCCGAGTCGAGCTGACAACAGTGCCGTAGGAACTAAATTGTCGTCGTATATGCGGGCAGATAGCGAATACTATTCCTTACTACGGGTGTCTAGGCGGCAGCAAGTCTTCATGATGATGAAGACCAGACGTAGTTGATGATCCAGGATTAAGAGTCCAACAGAGCTGGATATACGCGGATCACGATTATGCGCACATTTTGATATACCTTTCCACAAATTATGGTGCCTACCAGGTCCGCGTCATCCTTGATGAGTACGCGCACTGCTTTCGGTACTGGGCCAAGGTTTGTGGAAAGGTATATAAAATCGCGAAATCGTCACGTACTAGCGAAGCAGTCGCATCGTTGCCATCTGCTGCTGCTCCGAGACCATATACAGCAGGGGACAAGCATGATTTCGCGGTGTTATTACACGGAGACCGGAGTATCGACCACAGACCATACCGCTTTACGGATGGGTTGGTAGCTGTAGTGGCATCGAACAAGGTTTGGTTCAGGAATGTGCATCATGACAACCGTGGCTCACCTTGATCAACAGCCACATATAGAATTTGAAATACAACAGAGTACCGACAATGGATGTGCCTGTGTGTGTCCCAGAGATGATGGTCATCGATATGGGAAAGGCGGCGGATCAAGCGTCGTGCTTCTGTTTTCAGAGCGGTCTCCGTATCAATTACAGTGTTTTTTTATCGCAATGCTATAAACAAGTATGAAAAACAGTGGCAGAGGCGGAAGTTGTAGGTGCTGCGCGTTTGCGGGAACTATGAAGTATTGTAAGTCCACATGGGCGCGCAGGCAGGAACAGGGGATGAGGGAGGGAGGCAGCTATAGATGCTTCATGTGTGCATTTGCGGTACCATACTTTTAATGCATTCGAAAATACGCTTTGCGGCTGATGGCTTTTCTTGAGCATTTGCAAGTGTTGTCCGATGTAACAATATAATACTTCATAAGATAGGTTGTGTGGAAATGCTGAATGTGAAAGTAGATATATCAAATAAATTGAGATGGCCTGCGGAGGCGGGGATTAAAAGGCGATGGCGATAAATAGGGATGGCTGGGTGGTACGGACTAGTATGGGTTGTTCTGCGCAATCGCAGCCTTATTGTAAGCCAGTACACCACTGCCGGGCGGCGGCGTAGTGTGCCGCTCATATACACGGCAAATAAAACATGCAGCTCTGCGCACTCATGCATTTCATATCTGTTCAAATAAGCATAGCATGGTGAGGGGGTTACTTCGCCTTGAACAACCAATATAGCAGTAATGCTGCTGACAAATCAGACACGACAGCATCTCTAGTATCGGCGCTTGGTTGCAGTCTATAATCACAGAAGTATAACCGTATGAAGGAAGTTGACTAGTAGATGATTATCGAACAGTACTTGCTTCATCCTCAAGACCTGCATGTTCGCGATTTTATGTATAACACTACTCGCTACCATTATCTTGAGCGCCACTAAGTAAGAAGCATACTATAAAATATCAATGCCGCGCAGGGTCCGTAGCCAGAGCGGAACACCGACTCAATACGTTGAGCTGCTGAAAGGTGGCTTGGAGAAGACTTGAGTGGTGGGAGGCAGGTGGATGGCCGGGGCGCACCTGCTCCAGCTCGAGCAAAGCGTTGGTGATAGGGTGACTGTCGGGCAGCGCGTGCATGACGGCCTGCGCCACGGGCGACAGCGAATCCTCCGCCGCTCCCTGGCAGCTGTGGGCCAGCAGCCGCCTCGACAGGGCCGCCGCTGCCTCGAACCACGCCGGCGCGTCGCTGGTCTTGGAAGGCCTCAAATCCAGCACGCTGGCGTGTGCGCAGGCGGGGGGATGGTGCGCACACGTCAGGATACCCATGGCCCGCGCGGGCGAGACCCCCCCCCCCCCCCCCCCCCCCATCGCCAACTCGACACGGTCAGCGCTGCAGTACAAAGCTCTTGTCGCTGATGCGCAGTACGGGGCAGCAATAGAGGACACAGGCGTTTGAGTCGCCCCATTGTCACGTTACTGGCCACACAACGACAAAGTCGATCGAACTCGCGTATCACCGCGGCAGTAGCCGCAGTCGAGGCGACAGCGCGCGATAGTTTGAGGAGTTAGCCCACGCCAGCAAATTCCTGCTACGCAAAGTTTATCGAGCCATGAACAGGTCGATAATAACACTGATCAGCCCAAACAACCACGGGGCCAGCCACTGCGGCGACCTTACTATGCCCAAATAATGGCTTGCGGCGAAACAATCCATTCGCCAGTTCCAGAGGGTTGAAGCACGGCCCGGTGGCCCCGCTCGAGAGCCTCTTAGCGCCACTCTAGCACTACGATTCGAAGTTTGAGCCCCCCCCACACACACATACACCCATAACAAAACAACCCTACCTTCCCCCCAAACAACACATAGACGATATAGTTTCAGGAGTCGTCGCCCGTCAGCAGCGCTCCGTCCGCCCAGCCGCTCACCGGTCCAAAAAGTGCGCCAGCAGCAGCGCCTCCGCGCCGTGCCGCGGCGGCTGCACGCCGTCGCCGGCGATCTCGTCCTCCTCCTTCTTCATCAGCTGCAGCAGAATCTGACACAGGGCGGATGGGCAGCATGAGGTTAGTCAGCCCGCGATCACCCACCGCCGCGCGCGGTACATGCTGTGCGTGCTCCCTCAGGTTCCAAACACTCTAATGATACTGTACAACCCCGAGGTATTGCTGGGATTCGCGAATGTATTTTGACATGATTTTCGCAAAAATGCATCATATTTGCACCGTGCAATGCAAAATCAGTGCAGAGGGCCCACTGTCGCAGCGCGAGTCCTAATAAGAGCCAGAGCTTCAAAGCCAGCAAGTGCTAGGGGTACGCGCTCTGGCACCTTTGTGGCGCCGCTGGGCCCACTTGCGGAGGCATCGTCCGCGTCCCCGCTGCCGATGTCGCCCATCTGGTCGTTCTCGATCTTGGCGGCCGCCTCCTCCAGCAGCGCCCGGCAGCTCTTGGGGTTGTCCACCGGCAGCACCAGCCGCGGCGTGCGCACCTGAGCCCCCCACCACCCCCCAAGACCCCTGTCAGCTCCACCCTTCTCACGAGCTTCCAGACTCATGCAGAGTAGACCAGCCCATACCGGAACTACACCAGTGGAAGCACGGGTACCATTCGCCCCGGCTCCCTCTTTCTAGCTACGGGGTAACACGGGGTCGTCGTATTCCCGGATTCGGCACCGGATAGCATCGCCAAGTGCCGTTAGCTGGTTCGAGAGCAAACATTCATTCACGACACAATGGAAGGCGTGCCATCGTAATTTCCTCAAAGTTGAAAGGATAGTGGATCATTGTCAGCGGGTGACAACTCGACAACCGCACATTGTACCGACCACTGCGAGTGCTGCCCCGGATTCCGTCGTTCGAGATGTCAGCGCGTACGTGCGCGATGTCACGTAGCGCATATTCGACGACATGCTCCACGCTCCACATGACAATTTATTTTAATTTTTTTTTGGGGGGGGGGGGGGGGGGGGGGGGGGGGATTGGGCGAAATCAGCGGTGGAACGCCATTGGGAATCAACAGGTGTCACGGGAGGTGGAAGGGGGGGGGGGGGGGGGGGCACGCGCGGGCGTACCGAAAGCTCCTCCTCCACAAGCTGCTGCCGGCGGGAGGAGAACTTTGTGAGCATGGCCTCGAGCTTGTCGGCGCCCTTGCTCTCCACGCGGTAGACTGCCTGCACCAACAGAGAGCGGCCTCAGCGCCGCGACGGCAAGGCGGCAGGAGGCTGAGGGGCGAGACGCCAGGCGCCGTGCGCCCTCTCTGGTGTGTGGACGACAGCACATCGGACGGGCGACCGCACCTGCCGCATCCAGTGCTGCAGCTCCAGGTCGTCCATGCTCTGCAGCGCGCCCTGCCCCATCATTTGCTGCACCACACCGGAACAGGTTAGGGCCCGCCCACTCTTGGTGGGCTGCAGCTTTGAGGCATGCGCAGAGGGTGGTGGTGGGCTAGCAGGTGCGCTGTTGCCGGTGCACACGGCCAGGATGGCGGCAGCCCCACCTGTAGCCGCACGGCGGAGATGTACGCGTCCGCGGCGCTCCTGGCCGCCATGCCCACCACACCCGCCGCGCCGCGCTTGGCATCGTCCAAACTGGCAAATAACTGCGCAGAACAAAGCATTCGGCGCTCTGATGTCAGCACCCCATTCCACTCGCTACTTCGACCCCGGTGTCTCTCCTCTCGCCGTTTCACAATGCTTTGGTGCTGTACCGCGCGAAGGGAGTGGGAGTGGGTATCGCTTGCCGGTCGCAGCACCATGAGGGAGGAAGAAAGCACTGCGGGGGTCCCGGGGGGGGGGGGGGGGGGGGGGGGTCTGGCGCTGCGCTCTATCTGTGCCGACCGAGCGATACAAACACTGCGAATAAAAAGCTGCCCTACCTGCCACATCAATATGGGCGAAACAAAGGCAGAACCATAGCAAATGTTGTTATAGATAGGTTAAGCGCAACACCAATGTGAGGCTTACACTATCCTGGGGAGTCCTTAGCGGTGCGCCGTCACCCGTGCTTGATTGAAATTCGTAGTAACGGTCTCCGATTGCTTCAGGGCATCATCCCCCCCCCCGGCCCGGTGGTGCAGTCAATGCTCCCGGCCCAGGACTGCCCCTGATAAGTCACAGCAGCCACGACATTGTTCCCGTCACAGTTGGGCCGCCGGGCGGATGTGGAAAAACCCCTGCACATACGTAAATATACACACGCTCACTGGCACTATGGGCACAGGCACGCCGTGTTTGCAGGGCCCGCACGCCCTGACTGTTTGAACACCCGACAAAAGATAGACCCCATTGACGACGGAAGCGACGCGCCCCCAATTGTGCGGTATGGCCGCAACCCACATGCATTCTTCACTTCCGGGGCACACGCACGCCCGGCGCGACAAATCGCGGATCTCTACGTCCCTGGGTGCCCTGCCTTGCTGCCGAGGCCGTCGTCACTTCAATGCTGATAACGGTGACAGTAGCCCAGCAGCATCACCGGGCTAGTTCTCAGGATGATCCGGTCTCCGCTCAAAAGGTTGAAGTGACACAAATTAGGGCGCTGTCGATGTCAGCGGTGCACCCCTGAGGGTGGACAGCGCAGAGCAAAGGATGGTAGGGGGGAAAAGGAGGGGGCAGTCACCATCTCGTAGGTGTCGCCCGGGCCGCCGAGCGCGGAGGTGCAGCCGGCCGTGATCTGCACCACCGCAGCGCGCTCCAGCGGGCCCTCCGTCACCGCCCCCTTCTGCGCGGGCGCCACCGTCACGGTGGCATCCATGCCCAGCGCAAACCTACGTAGCGGCGGGGAAAGGGAAGGGGTTGAGACAGGGGGGGGGGGGGGGGGGTGTTGTGAGATGGCCGCCATCATGAGTAAGTAATCAACTCCCCCCCCCCCCCTTCCCCCCCCGGCCCCCAAAGTTACCATCCTCCCACCGCCTTCTGCACTGCCGCGGCAGGGAGGTTGCCTCATGGGTGGTGGGGATGGCCACCAGACGGACGCAGGATCTTCCCTGCGGGCGCCACTGTCGCCGCCACGGAGGGGGGACACGACAACCCCCCAGAGTGGCAAATGAGCATGAGCCCATGTACAACTTACTGAAAATAATGGTGACATCCGCCTCCATTGGCACAGCTACCCAGTGAGACTACCCAACCAGGGTCCGAGCTTTGATCATGACGGTTTCTTGGAGCTGAGGCCGTTAAATAACCGCCGTGAAATTAACAAGCGTGAAAACGTGCCGTGATCCGCGCTGTGATTGCCCATGCGCAGGTCGGAAAGGGGCGCCACTGGCGCCGAATCAGCTGTGTGCGGATCTGTGCAGAATCGTCGCCGGATCGGCCAGGCGGGGCGGCCGGGACGGGTCCACCGTTGCGCGTGGCGCAGCCCTCACTTTTTGGACATCTTCCGCAGCTTGGCGGCCTCCTCCCGCGCGGCGCGCCGCGCCTCCTCCAGCTCCGCCAGGCGCGCCGCCTCCGCCGCCGCCTTGGCCTCCGCCGCTACCCGCGCCGCCTCCTCCTCCTTGCGCCGCTGCAGCGCCAGCCAAGGGGGAAGGTGGAGAGGGGGTGGGGCACCGCAGAACCGCGGGGCGGGAGACTGAGAGATGCTGTACATGGCTAAAGCATTCAGGATTCCCTTCACTAGGGGAACAGGGTCTGCTAACATGGTGTTTGGGCGGCTGGCTGCGAGGTCATACTCCCGCTATCAGTGCGCAGCATGATGTCATCGCAGTTCCACATGCTTCATCGCAGTGCGTTCCGTGTGACTGTGGTTTGGGGATCAATGGGGAGAGGAGGGGGGGGATTGCAAACTGGGCTCACCTTGGCCTCAAGCTCCGCGCGGCGCTTGGCCGCCGCCTCCTCCCGGATGGCGCGCTCCTTGGCGGTGCGCTCCTCCAGCTCCGCGGCCATTGCCACCTCCTTCTCCTGCACGCACCCCCGGCCCCGGCCCCGCACATCCACATGGTACATCCGGCCACGTCAACGCACCTCCAGACCCCCCCCCCCCCCCCCCCCCCAGCTGCCCCGCATAACACCGCGCATCCCCTAGCCAACCAGCCAACCACAGCCATCAAACCGTGCGATGCCCCATCGCACCAGAACAAATGCAATAGAACAGCAAGAAACGCCTCGGCAGGTGCTCTCTCATGGGTTGAAAAATGAGGAGATGCTGGTCCATATATGCAATACCTAGATGGCAGGACTGGCCGGCCACTGTTGTTACTTATACCGGCCAGCATGTCGGAGCAGGTGCAGTTGAGTGACACGAGAATGTCAGCACTGCGAGGTGACACATCTGCCTTGGCTAGCGCCCAGCTCGATGGCGCCATGCTCGGAGGCCCCAGGGGGGGGGGGGGGGGGGGGTTGGGCTCCGCGCACCTGATACGCCTCGCGCTGCGCCTCCCGCTCCACCCGCAGGCGCTCAGTCTCGCGCTCCGCCTCCTCCCTGCAGCCAGGCGCGGGCAGGGGGGGCGCACGCAGGGGGGCATCTCATTCAGCTGCCTATAGCAGCTGCCACTCAGAAGAGCGTCCCCCCTGTGAGCTTGCCGTGGGCGCAGCGTGGCGGGGCTTCGCGACCAGAAAAGAAACACCCAGTGTGTGGAGGCGGACTGGGGATGTCCGCAGTCTCAGCATCACAGTCTCATCGGTGCGAGCTAGCCTTAGAGGAGGGGGTTGAAGGGCGCCATCGCTCCAGCAGCACGGATAACGAGACCACTGAGAAGGGCAGTGGCTGTAGCGGCATCGAGGCCGGCATCGGTCAAAACCTGACAGTGAAGGACTGAAGGAGGCGGATACACCATAACAGCCCACGTGGCGCGCACACCTCTAGCCGTTGCCCCAGTTACGAGGAACCTACACATGTTCCTCTGGAGGGCGCTGGGCCTGCCAGTGTGTGGAACTGGGAGAAACAGAGATGCTCCTAAACCCCTTTAGATGTTGCTCTTTCTGTGGTGTGCGTGGCATTGCATGGCATTCCCTGTGACGGGATGGGATGGGAGACAGTGCTGCGAAACGGCATGGTCTCAGGGGCCCAGCAGATGGCCCAGCACCGGTTGGCAAATGCGGCCCTCAAGCCCCTGGGGTGCTGGTACTGTCGAGCCGGGTCTGCCCTCCGGGAAGTACGCGTGACCGCAAGACACCCCTGAGGGGGCGCGCACCGCATTCTGGCCTCCCGCTCCTGCCGCGCGCGGCGCTGCGCCTCCTCCCGCTGCTTGGCCTCCTGCATGCTCTGCGCCGCGCGGCTCTGCCGCTCCTCTGCGTGCTTGGCGTCGTACTCGCGCTGCCGCAGGAGCATCTCCGGGTTGGCGCTCACTGACCGGCGTCGGCCCTGCGGCGCCCCCATCACCGCACCGCACCGCATAGCTATCAGGCTGTAGGCGCAGCTGCCCGGGTCCCGGGGGGGGGGGGGGGGGGGGGGGGCGCGCCCCGCAGCGGATCTACCGGAAGGTGCATCAACAGCAGGGGTGGGGGGGGGCATGGTTGGCGCGCCTGCTGCAGCTTCCAATCCGTCTCGCTGGGCAGCCGCTGGCGGCCCTGCGCGTCCCAGCGCGACAGCCGCCCCGCCAGCAGCAACGCCATCGCGACCGCCCAGCCGCTGACGCCCTCCGCAAAGCTCGTCGGCTGCCATGTCGGCAGTGGTAGCGGCACCGCCATCACCTGCCAGGGGGCGGGGGGGACCCATATAAAAGCTTAAATGATTTATAAATGATTTATATTTATTTTCATTTTTTTTTCTCTATCGTATTGTACAACATAACGGTTAATAATGATAACCCCGGTGTCTATTCTGTGGGTTCAGCGTGTTCCTGGACTGAAGGCCTGCAGCAAGCGCCCCACCTGGTACGTGTCGCCGCTGGTGTCCCGCTGGGCCGCCGCCTCCGCCACGTCCGCCGCCCCCACCTCCACATGCTCCTCCGCCACCGCCTCCCCGCGCCGCCACCACCACCCATCATCTTCAACCTCCTCATACTCATCCTCATCCCCCTCCTCATCCCCTCCCAGCGCGGTGGCCGGGATCATGCGCGAAATCCGGCGCCAGCGGCGGTGGCGGTGGCGGTGGCGGTGGCGGGGGGCGCCGGTAGGGAGCAGCGGAAGCGGCGAGGTAGCGCCGGGCTGGATGGCGCCGGGGCGGCGCAGTGATGCCATCCTGTGGCGCCCCTCTCCTGTAACCACCCAGCCGCAATGCCTACCCTAAAGCCGCAGCCGCGCCAGATGCTACTCCGGGGATCCGTCCAATGAGTAGGCGCGCTGGGCGGCAATGGGCAGAACTGCTAGTCAGTGCTTTATGGTATTTACTTATATTTTCGTTCAATGTTCTTCTTGATTGCGCGGGGTGGCCGGTGGAGTGAGGGCGTGGGTACGGATTGTGCAGAATGCTTGGCTGGAGCGTGGCTGAATTCAGGGAGGGGCTCGGCCGGTCGGGGGAAGGCCTGCAGTGTTCGGGCCAACGGTTGTGCTGACGGCGATGGGAATGTGATCGGCTACTCCGCGGCGGCGGCGCTACTGTAACTCGGCGGGGAAGCAGCGCGCCGTACCCCCACGCGCCCGACACCGCGAGCTTGCGAGATTAGTCGTTCAGTAACCTCACCGTGAAGACGGGGCACACGGTTGCGCCAAACGGACCGTAACTTGACAGCGCTGTTCAGGTGGTGTGCTGCTGGCGGAAGGGGTGTGCCAGATGACGACGAAGACGATGACGATGACCCGCCGGCTGTCGCCGTCGTTTTTATCGGTTTCGTTAATACTTTTTTTATCGGTTTCGTCGGTCATACATGTATGTACGGGTACATATGTATTAATATATTAATAGCATTGATGCCCCCGCAGGAACGTCCTTCCTTTATTTTTTGTTTCTGTAACGTACCGTTCGTAGTACGAGAGTGTTGCTACAGTACAGGCTTCGATAATCCTTTTCACTCGTACTCATCATCAGCTGGTACCCGAACAGGTAATCATTCGCAAGTAAGTAGCCGGGGTTACAGTAGCCGCCTTGGGGTATAATCATATCAAGGATTGGGGATTGCTACCTAGAATACTTCGTACTACTACGTAAGAGTTCGAATCCTTTTCGAATCCAAGTTCGAATCCTTTTTTCTTGTAATAAATGCACAAATAATGCTGAGGATGAGTCGTCGCTGCAACTTCGCAACCCTTGCCGTGAGTAGCGACTAGTAAGATATAGGATTATTATTACATCATCAGGGCTTTAATAACGACTAGCAATAAGATTATCGATGATCTTAGCCCATATAGATATCTATGGCATTGGTTTCGATAATCCTTTAACCGCCGACTGTACCACCGCGAAACGCCATCATCTTCACCATCGTCACAGTAGCGACTAGCGACCAAAACGCGAAACTAGTAGTGCAAAACGCGACACTTTCACGTCGCGTCACCATCGTGACGCCACCGTTGTGCCCGCGCAGGCAGCGTCACCTCCCCCACACCCCGGCCCCCTCGCTACTTTCTGCAATTCATAGTGTCGTGAGGCGGATCCGGTACAAAGTGCGCTCGGCGATGGCCAGCACGGAGGCGGCGGCGGGCCGCGTTCGGCACTCGTGGCTGCACCGCCACGACGGCAACAACATAAGCTACGCGCACATGGCCATGCTGGAGGCTTTCACCGCCCCCGGTGGCGAGGCCCTGCTAGCGGGCGCCTTCCAAGCATCAGGGGCGGGCTGCGAGGGCGCGGAAGCCCAGCACCTGCGCTTTTGTCTGTCGCGCGACGGCGGCGAGAGCTGGGAACCCAGCGTCGCGCTGATGTGGGGGCTCCAGGTGGATGCCGATGCCGATTTTCATGGTCTTGAGCAGGGTCCTGAGCGACTAGTTTCATTTCTCAGTGCAGCATCCTCATTGGCATGTACGCCCCCGATAGGCTCTGTGGTCGCCGGTGCTTCACTTCCACGAGGCCACGCAGCGGCTGTACCTCTTCTACAGCGAGAGTCGCAAGGTCCTTGCCCGCGGCGGCCCATCTTGCTGGGTGGTCTGGGTGCGAATGCTTGCGCCATGGCTGCCGGACAGGATAGCCTGTCTCCATCCCGCCCTCGAGCCCTCGTCGCCGCTTAGTACGACCACCGTCAAAGAGTGCCAGCCGCGCTGACTCGAGCCGTATGGACGGATGCCTGCGGCCGGTAGGCGCGCACCCCTGGCGGCGACATCAAGCACATCTACACGCTGGACTGCGGCAAGACGTGGTCCGCGCCCACCACGATCCTCACGCACGAGGAGTCTGGCGAGGTGCCCAAGGTGGGACCACCGCCGCCCCCGCCGCCTGCATTACCCTAGCATCTCAGCGTACCCACTCGCCCTGCTGCTGCACAACCTCCTGTGGGTCCGTTTGCGCTTCACGCTGCGTCCCTTGCTGCTTCGGTGCTGCGCAGGTCCTGGCCAACAAACTGCTGGTGCTCGATGGAGGGACGCCCATGGAGCGGTGCACTCCCGCCTGCTGCCCCATGCCCCTCTCACCCAGCTCTGCTATCTGCGTAGCCCCCCCCCCCCCCCCCCAGGTGTGAACCTGTTATGCGGGGCGAGCTACCAGGTGGGTGCTGCCCTTCTGGCGCGAACCTTTCAACTCCTTCCTAGAGTACCCGGCGTACCACCCCATGAAAGACAGCCCGCCCATGCTGGAGCACCCACCACCTCCAGGCACGCCCCCTGGCTCCCCTTCACCCACATCCCCACGTATTCCCTGGTCACAGACACCGACAGCTCCCCTCGGCCCCGTCCCATCAACCTGCAAGCACTGCCCCTTTCAGATGAATGGATAAATAAATGAACGCATGAGAACCAGCAATGATACCAAACCAGGGCCATGCCCGCCCAAACCAACACATGGAGAGCTCGTACATATGTATCCTCTCTTTATTGATGGGCGGCCACTGTAGCACCACTGCCCGTGACGGTTACAGGTGCCGACGCGCCCACAAACACCGGATCAAAATAATCGTCAAATTGGGCTTGTATACAACTTCTACGAGCACCTGCCATTGTTCCGCTGAATTTCATCTATGTCTGATCTCTGACATGCAGGGCAGGTTCTTATTCGCAGCGCTTTATCACCCCGTTGGCACCAGAAGCTGGTGTTCCGTGCTGCAGCAGCTGATTCGTTCTTCCGTCAGGCAGTCCTTCGTGTCGCCATGCGATATTCAATCGGATGCCGGTATATGCAAACTTGGCATCCGCATTACATTGCGGCAATAGGAGAATTTTCAATATTGTTCCTTCAGTGTTAGCAGGCTCCGACTAACCTTGTATCCGTCCATTCACTCCGGCAACACCGCCCACTGCCCCTCCACAGCTCTTGTGCTGGCTCATCAGCGCCTTCTCGGCATCCGGAAGCAGTCCACCGCGCCCCGATCCTGCTTGATGGCTGCTGCGGCGGCGTGGCGCTCACTCTTGCTGTACTTTGTGCTGCACAATGCCCAGGTGCCCTAGTGCCCCAAAGCAAGCGCAACAGCGCCGGCGTTCTCCTGCTGGACAACCCAGGGAGCGACGCAAGCCGCTGGTGGGTCGCCGGTGAGCCTGCTCTGCTTGACCTCCGCTGCCTGAAGCTGCCCCTGCTCGATGCCTTCATGAGAAGCACCGAAATGGTGTGCGGATCGAGCCTACGAGTATCCATCCCGGGATCTGTATTTCAGCTTCATTAGAAGGACCTTTTATCTGTCACACGATGTAGAAATGCCTTTTGGCCGTACTATCAACGCCAACTTCCGCTTCAGCCACGTCTGTGTACTATTATAGTATTCCCAGATAAATGTGTACTTTACCATTCTTTATATGGTGTCATGCACACTACCGACAATACCTACTGCATCTTTTCGTCGTGTTGCCAACAATAGAGTTCGAGTGCCGTAATACTCGTGCCGGTTTGTGATCCGTACGCGTTCACGGGCATAACTACATGACTATTCGCAGTTGAGTAACCTGCACATGCAACACTCGGCGTATTCGTACCTATCAAAAAGGATACCCTTCTAATTTGATATATTTGTATACAGAGAGCGCGGGGGGGGGGGGGGGGGGGGGGGGGGAGAACAACCTTACAATGTGCTGTAGGTGGTTTGAGGGCACCACGGTACCCCTATTGAGTACACTGCTAAGCCCTACTCCAGTATTGTATGCTACAGGTTGAGGAACATTTGAAGGTCCAGACTTTGTCATTTGGGCAAGCCTATCTTGAAATGTTCCATGTGTCCCCTCCCGGCGCCCACAGGAGACATCCATGACCCGAGCACCTGGCTGATTGAGAACACACTGGAGCGGTTAAGCAATGGCCACCTGCTGATGCTCTTCCGCAGCGGCACTGGTGCCATGTGGCAGTCCGCGTCAACCGACCGAGGTGCGCTTCCTGAGCTGCCGCAGCGGTGCCCCATCTCGCCCTGGTATGGTTGCCATGGCGGGAGGGAGGGTCGGGCCATGCTAGCGGAGAGTTGCTACTGATTGCGCTTGTGTCCGTGCTTCCGTGTGCAGGCGAGAGCTGGCGGCCGGCTGTGCCTGCGCCGCTGCCCAACCCTAACTCCAAGTTCTCCATGTGCCGCGCCGGCGACACGCTCGTGGTGCGTGCGCCTTTCGCGTATTGTGTTTGCCAGCGTTGCGCGTGGCCACATCCGTATGGCACAAGCGCGTCTGCCGCGATGAGTTCAACCGCGCCATGCTGTCACACTAGGTGGGATTCACACTCTGGTTGTACCATACCCACCATGCGGAACAGGTCTGCTACAACCACTCCTCCGAGCGCCGTGCACCGCTGGACATCGCCACATCCAAGGACGATGGCGCTAGCTGGCAGCACCGGCTGAGCCCGGAGCCCGATCCCGACGGCCACTTCGCCTACCCCACAGTCATCCACGCAGGCAGGGGGCAGCTGCTGGCCGCGTACTCCTTCTGGGGGGAGGGCATTCGAGTGGCGCGCTTCCAGCTGTCCAGCTAGAGCAGCGTGCGAATGGGCTGCATGAGTTGCAGAGAGCGCCTCCATGCCGCGCATCATGGACTCTCATATGGGACGGCCCGGTCGTTCCTGTATCGCTGACGAAGTCGGTGGCGTGCCTGTGGTTGTGGTTTGCGTAGTGTTTCGGCCGCTTTTCTGCTAAAGTGCGTGATATCGTGCTGATTGCAATGTGTGCATGCCCCACCCAGAACATGCCCCCCTGCTGACAACCCACGGGCGTTGCAACAGCACGTTGGTGGCGCCAGTCACTCAGTGTTGAACACATCCTATCAAGAAATTAATCAGGGACAATGGGCCATGTAAGTAATTGCGGAATCTCGTGGGGAAATGGGGTGGAGTTCCTGTACTTCGTTGCGGGGCTATAGGACAGCACCAAAGCTATGGATTTTCAGGGTTGCGTTTATGATATTCTACGGCTTGCCTTTGAAGTTGCCGTGCTTCAACGCTTGATGCCAGGCTATGCAATCGGTCACAGTAGACTGCCTTGTGGTGCCGATACAAAACATTTTATTGAGAGCCTTCTTAACCTCGCGGCCGCAGGTCATGTTGGGGATGCCCTTAGGGCGCTCGTGAAGCACGCTCGTGATGACAACATGCACCGGCGTAGACGCTCAAAGCCCATCCGGCTGACATGTCAAGCCCGACGTTGGTGGCGTAGCACGCGTAAAATGGCATATGTGCAGGCGCAGCCTGGTTGGGCGTCCGTTGGGAAGGTATCATACCTGTGTAACAATCGAGGCGACAGCCGCCTCAAAAGCTCAGCGATTGCCCCACGGTAGCGTGATATATATCCATACATGTATACATATATATGCATGTGTGTGTATGTATATATATTTGTATACATGTGTTTATAAATATATATAATATATACGGCAGCATGAAATATTTGTATGTGTGTATATATGTACATATGCATGTATATAAATATAAATATATTTTACATTTGTGTGTACATAGGTACATTACATGTACATATGTACGTATGTATATACATGTACGTATAAAATACTATCACACCAGCACATAAGACGTTGCACATAGAAATCCGCGCGTATCCTCGCTTGGGTGCACAAGCCATGGGGCTATGGGGCCATGGAGCCACGCGTTTCTGTGCATGCAAGCCTCCTACGCCAAGGAGGCAGCCGCTTTCTCCGTTTGTCGCACATGTAACAATAGTTTCGGCAATATGACGGTGTTTGGCACAAGGCTAGAACCACCGAAACACGGTCAACGCACGGGGGGGGGGGGGGGGGGGGGGCAACATGGCAGTGTAGCTATCATCTGTCGTATTTGCACTCCCTGTGGTGGGTAGACATATGCATGGGGTAAATGACGTGCAATTTTGAGCCGAATCAATTCATGCTACCGTTACTATGCATGTGCATTTTCCATGACAGTGTGCCAATACTGCAGGCGGCAGTTCTCCACAATCCCGAGATTCCGAAGCTGCAAAATAAGCGCCGTTGGCTGAACCTCGCTGGGTTTATGTAGTACACATAAAGTGCTTCCGCTTCCACAGGGGCATGCTTGACATTCCACTATGGGCTAAGCGCGGGCTCGCCCCCATCAACAACAAATTAACGACTAGCGCACATGTCCGCGGCCGCACATGTTGTAGCACATGTCACCCAGGTTCAAATGGGACGAGCCAAAATGACGGGGTCGACGCGACTTGGAGACCCATTCAATACGTTTTCGCGCCTTGGAACTTGTGTGGAGTGGCACGTATCCCCATCATGCGCCCCTGCCCACAATGAGTTGGCTGGCGGCTGGCATACCAAACTGGGGTATCTGTACATGCCACAGAGCGTTGCCGTTTTCTTGGAATGGGGCAATAATTAGCCATTTCGGAAGGGCTGCTCACAGGCCATCTATCCCGCTATTCAGATCTAAACTCTGACAAAACAGCGAAATGTTGTGAATTTCCGTGTAATTGCATTATTGTAATTGCTCTTTGCATGGCGAACAGTCAGTTTGCGAATATCGCATGCAGCCCGCTACCTGACCATAGACGGCAAAGTATGCGCCGAGCAGCATGGGATAAATGATTAACACAGCCATCTCGACGGCAATGGGAGAAAAATCACAGTTCTTGATGTTCAAATGCCGGCGTGCCCCGCGCTCAAACCGGCCACAACCTCGTTTCACCGATATCACCGATACTACCACGTGAAAGGTGCGGCGCGCGCACCGCACATCGTCGCATTGACCCTAGCACACCATGTGCATGCCCTTTCATGAGGCTACCCGCGATGACCGCAACGGCATATGTTTTGCGTGGGTTTATCTACTAGAAGCCCCCAAGCGACATCACACCCACAAGATAAACATGCAGATTTTTGTGGCCTGATGTATATAAACGTTTAACAGCGACGACAGTTCTTTCAGCTGCCTGCTCCACAAAAAAATCGCACCCCGGGCGTGCCGACCGTCATACAGCCTAGCCTATGCCTATAGGTTAGGGTGGTGCCCTCGCGCATGCGTGGTGGCCCCGGATAGCGGCGGTGCGGGCCTATCTTCGCCGGGGTCCCGTTGACCCGGGGCAAGAACCATGGCCATGGCCGTGACATTCTCGCCGTCCAGATCAAAGCCACAAAACGGACCGAAGATTGCACTGGCCATCTGGTCACTACATGGATGCGATAGAGACAACACTAAACGCTCCGCGTGGTGGTGTTTTCGAGATGCCGGCGGGTGTACGTGGCCGAGAGTGAGTTGGCTCGCAAAAAAATATATAAGAAATACGTCGGATCTCGCCATCCATCACCGGCGCACGACCGAGTGCGTTAACGAAATTGACCCAACTCACCCCACCGCCTAGCTATATATAGCGCTACTCTATCATTTGCTACATCCAGTTTTTTGGGTACGATTGGGTACGATTTGGGTACATGCGTGCGGGAAGATTTGCGCGGTGGCTGCATGTGCTGAAAAAAAGATACGGAAATCACAGCTTTTGGGTTGCGCGTCGTCGTTTGGGGCGTTATGGCAGTACGGGGTGCCGGAGAGCTGAGGACCTTAAGTCGCCCCGGATATACATGCCATACACGTTAGATGTGCCCGTTCGCATGTCCGCATGTTGCCCGCTTGTGGCTTGTCCTCTCTTTTGACGGTGCGCGTGACGAGAGCGCACGTATTAATGGCGTCTCGTCCGTCCGTCCGTCCGTCCATCCGTCTCGCCGTGGTCAGCACTCAGCAGTTGCCGCGGGTACTCACCATCGGTTGCTGATCATCCTACCATGTATGTACTTTGTTCACTTCCTTCACCGCGCGCGGCGCACCGCTCACCGCCGTACCGCGCACTATCTCGGTTGATGCGACTCCATGCTCATGCACGGAGCCCCGTGGCTCTTATGCATCCGAATAAGGGCGTGCTTAGACGACCGCGTTACCCGGCCATGTCGTCGCGGCATTCTATCAAATAGAACGTTACGTTTTGCCCGTTTCGGCATGTAATCTGACCAGTGCAGTTGCTCATCGGCGTCTTCGTTTCGCGTGTTTTCCATCTAACTTAACACATAGCGAGTGAACCGGGTTTTCCGGACGGCCACGGCATACTCTGGGTCATTTCGAGTAGAAACCATGCAGTTCAACAAACATAGCTAAATATGCTTGGGCTGCCCTGTTGGGGCGCATGAAAGCCCCCCAAAAATGCCATTTGTCACAACTGATCAAGATTTCGTCTTGACAAGCTGTCTTTACCCAACATCAAGGAAGGGCCCGCCCCTGACCAACTCGCATAGGGTCCGCTAATTAACGCGCATAGGACGGGGCCTATGTAGGCCACTGACTATGTTGCAGTACACCATGCACTAATTTTGCATCGGTGGTGCGGTACACTACATGTGAGTCATGGGTTTATTACGCTCGTATAATAAGGGCGCCATCGTGTACTGGCTAGCCTTGCCGTGGAAACCCGTGGTCACGAGACCGCGCCGTATATCCGCATGTCGTTCCCGCCGTTATTCTCCCCGGGAAGTCGCAGCATGCTCCAGCGCCGCGCTCCACCGCCCACGGCGAAGCAGCGAGGCCGCTCGGCCGTCGCGCGCTGCTGAGATCAGCAGCCCCCGCCTTGAGCTGCTACTGGCGGTGTCCCAGGACGTCCTCGGAATTTGGAGGTAAGGCGGGGAAAACACCCCCCGCACGGCTGCCCGTATGCTCACCGATCTTGTGCAGCCCGGCCGCGGAAACCCGTGGTCACGAGACCTCGCCGTACATCCGCATGTTGCCGCCGTTATTATCCTCGGGAAGTCGCAGCATGCTCCAGCGCGGCGCTCCACCGCCCACAGCCAAGCAACGAGCCCGCTCGGCCGGCGCGCTACTGAGATCAGCCTTCGCCTTGAATTGCTAATAGCGGTGTCCCCAGACATCCTCGGAGTTTGGAGGTGAAGGCGGGGAAAACACCCCCCCACACACACAAACGCAACGCCGCCCGTATGCTCACCGATCTTGTGCAGCCCGGCCGCGGAAACCCGTGGTCACGAGACGACCGCGCCGTATATCCGCATGTTGCGGCCGTTATAATCCTCGGGAAGTCGCAGCATGCTCTAGCGCGGCGCTCTACCGGCCACGGCCAAGTAGCGAGGCCGCTCGGCCGTCGCGTTGCTGAGATCAGCCTTCGCCTTGAGCTGCTACTAGCGGTGTCCCCGGACGTCCTCGGAGTTTGGAGGTGATGAAGGCGAGGAAACCACCCCCGCACCGTTGGCCGTATGCTCACCGATCTTGCGCAGCATACAAGTGCTGGATTTCTTGACGCGCGGCAGCAACCTGCACACGCTTCTGGCAAACGTCACCGCCCGAGGGCGGCTACCTGGGCTCCGTGCGCGGTTGGATTTGTTGCAGCCGCCACCGTGCAGGGTTGTACCGAGTATTGTAACGCCCCCCGTACTACCGGGTAGGTCGCATCGAAGTACGAAAACGCGATTCTATTTCGAACAACCCTAGCTAGTAGGCTGCCCCCGACCGAGTCGTACATATCCCCTCCCCACCCGTAGGCGGATCTCGGAGACGCCGACGCTAGACATAAGGTCGCACAGAAATTACTACTCGAGCATTCTCCCCTACAAAGCTACTGCCCGCGGCGGCACCAGCATGCGCTATTGGGACTACGAGTATTATTTGAAAAACCCTCCGTAGGGCTCCCGTGTCGTCGCAGGATCCGAGGACCCGCCGCAACCGGCCATCCCGCTCAGCCCCCTGCCGCACCTAGCCGGGCACGTGTCTTCCGGGTTATCAGCGCCCACCGCTTGGAGATGGGGGCAGTACCGCCTGGCATGCCGCACCCATGATTCTCCGCTTATGGTGGCCGCTGCCTAGCGGCGAGCGCATGAAATTCCTAGACTATACATGTCTTTGGTGACGAAGATTGGCCGGTTGACCCGGTGCCACGAGTAGATCAAGGATGCCGGCACGGACCCCCCCGCGGCATGCCGCAAAACATGAGGGCCGGATTGTTGGGGGGGCGTTAGCGAGCCGGCGCCTTCCGGGCGAGCATCAAGGCCGACATACTGGATCACTAGGATCATTATATCGCATCAGTGAGCCTATATGCATACTTCGGCCGTGGTGGGTGCGGATTCGGGTCATCGTCTCCACGTGGCGCGCCGTCACATCGTACATAACGGTGAAGTGAGTCGCTTACATACTAAAATGTAACTGTCGCCCGCATGCGGTTGCTATTACACGCCATACATCCGCCGCGACCCCACCTCGCTCTCCGGTTGGGACACGAGGCAGCCCATATGCAGCTATGCAACGGCCAAGGGTCCTATCGAGTCGTGCTGGCGGCGAGTCGTCTCATGTAGCATGATGAAAGTCGAATGACCCACGACCGGCTGGCACCAGAAAAAATAATTGTCTCCGACCCACACCCACGCCCAGGGTAACCTATCTAGATAGATCTTTATCTGCTGGCCATGGTATGTATGTGGCGGGTTGTGTGCCTCCACTCGAGCGGTCAAGGTCGTCCCCACACCGCTAAATGGCCCGAAAACCCCGTTTGAATGTTCTCGCTAGACGATATGGTGCGCTGCGATGGGATGGGCGGGGCCGGAGTCGGGGGGCATGTTTTGCGCCCGACACGGGCAGGGCGGCGGCAGATGCCGCCCGTCCCGCCACTCCCTGAGTCGGTCGCACGTGTAGATATTGCGTCTTCTTATTCTAGGTTTTTATTTAATGTGATATTTAGGGTTAAAGGTTAAAAATGCTTGTGTGGAAATTTAATTGACGATGTTCTCGCTAGGTTGCCCGCATTAAGAACAAATCTCTCCTTTCTCGGGCGAGTATTGGCACGATGACCCTCGTAAATGCGGATACGGAAACCTTATCTCGGGGGCCGCCTGACATTCTTCGCACGATCCGAGTTGGACAACGGAAGACCGATTAGCAACGAGTCGAAGGTGGGATGGTTGGGCATCGCCAAAAATATCGGCTCCCGGCATGTGGGCACATCCGCACTGTATTAGTAATCTATTGATATATGTAGTGATATCGCGAACCTTTGCTCACCAGGTGGCCGACCTCACCGCATCGGATTCGCGCACTAACGCGGGCTCTACAACCCTCTAGGCACGAAGATTGGCTTGACGTTATTATTTTCGGCTTCATGTGTGTGCGCGGCGACGGAATGAGGCAATGAGCGTCGCGATGCATCTACTCGCTGGTTTATTGGGAGAGAGAGAGGGTGCACTGTCGCTCCGCGTGTACGCGCGATCAATACCGAAGCACTAAATACGGTTAGGCGCGATACCGCACTTGATTGGCTAATTACTGACAGTTCAATGCCGCGCATGCATGCGGCGGCATCACGAGACGACAACGGCCAATGAACAAGCCGCACACGCTAGTAAGGGGTACATTAGCTTCCTCCTATACATTATGCCATCATGCTTCTATTGCGGCAAGTGTGTGCTGTCGGTTGCAATGGCGGGGGGGGGGGGGGGGGGGGGCACGCGCGTTCCGCTCGCCACGGGTAATGGTCGCATGTCCTTCTACCCACCGGTCATCGGTCGCTTCCACCCAGCCAGTCAAGACACCCGCCATATATAGGTTTGCCAAGCACGTGATAATGCCCCAAAGGACCCCCCCCCCCCCCCCCCCCCATGGCCTACAATTTCTAGGACGCACGGGTTGTTGGCCATACCCACGCCCCTTTATGAACCCTTGCGGGTAGACTCGTTAATATTGTAGCGCTTCCTTCGCATCCACGACCTACCCATGCATCGGCCAAATCACGAGGACCAGATACTGGCCGACAACACCTTCCCAACTCACCGTAGCAAGCCATAGAATTGGGGTGCATGATGCGCCAAAAAGTCAAAACGGCTAGGATTTCGCGAAGTTCTGCCGGGAAAGGTGGTCAAAGGTTGGTGTGGCCAATTCGGTCGTAATGCTCCTTATGAGTTCCTCAAATCTATTTGGCTTGCTCGGTCGCTGCGACAAGCAATCGTTAGGGCGCCCTATGGGTCCGTAGTACCAACTATTAGTTGCAGACTATTATGTTGAAGCACTGATGTAACAAACACCGCTACCCGTAGTTAGCTAGTTGCCATGTAGTAAACCGCAGTTGCACATTACTCGAGTCAAAATGACACATGGTGCCCGGCTGCTGCGCGGCTGCGCGCGCTCCCGACGAGCTGGCTGATGTCGTCATTCCCAAAATAGTGGCCATGTTAGATCTAAGCATCAGCATCAGCACTACAGCATCAAAGCACTATTAGCACTACAGCATCAAAGAACAATGCTAGATATCTCTAGTCGCTACATGTACCATGCCCTTGTAGTGCGCTTTTGTGAAAGCCCTGATGTAATATATATATCCTTTACCATGCCCAGCAGCAGGTGAGGGGTCTTCATCTTTATTTTCGGTGATATAACCCGCCGTCCCCCGGCCTCAATAGTTCGAGCAGAAAGTCTCCAACATTCACAAGATTTTATCCTTCTGACTTCGTGGTTCCCTTGGCTCCCCCTTGGTTCTTGGATCCCTGTCCTCCTGCTCGACCTTGGTTTCAGGCTTGTGTCTCTCTTTTGCTGGCAACCTTTCATAGTTGCTGTTAGTTCTGTTGTAGTGCGCTTTTGTGAAAGCCCTGATGTAATTAAAAAGATTTTATCCTGCTGTACTAGCTGTACCTGTACTAGCGGTACCTTCGGCGTAATACGATATCCACGTGTAAACGTGTTTCCTGCTGCCCGCATTTATCTATCATTTATCTTCGCGATTGACGGAGTGCATTCATGGAGAATGTAGAGCTAATATAGCGACTAAGGATTCACTCGGGTACCCGTGGCCGGGGCGGGAATATTCAAATAAACGAAATGTAGAATGATAAAATCATAAAGTATCTAATCCGTCTGCTGAAACAGGCGCGGACAGGCGGCCGCCGCGCAAAGGGGGGGGGGGGGGGGGGCGGGGGTGGGGGGCGAAGGTGCGCGGGGGGGGGGGGGGGGGGGCGGGGGGGGATGATAATATCAGCGCATCACATCAGCTTATTCGATGTAAGCACGCGATTCTGATATAAATGTAGTCGCTAACACTGTTTTGTAGGTCCACAGCGCGCATGAGATGCTGAGAAAGCAGGTACAGGTACCGGTAGTGAGCGTACTACCGGATATTAGTAGAAATATAATAATATAACGATTATAATCGCCCCCCTATCTATAGCGCTAATCCTGATGATTTCCACATCATGATTATAATTTTATTATCCCCATCAGCAGTACCCGTACATGTCCACCGTCGCCGCTGTAGCAGTCGCTGTAGTGGCTAGTCTCTATCTATCTGATAAGAGGTGAGGAACTCAGCAAAACATCAATGCTCGTACGAGTATCCTTATTTATAATGTATATATATTATCACGAGTTTCCTACATACTAATAGCTATTATGGGCACGCAAGCACTCCATCTACCATCCTACCATATTAATTATGAGGTGAGTGTGAGTCTGTATGTGTGTGTGTGTGTGTGTGTGTGTGTGTGTGTGTGTGTGTGTGTGTGTGTGTGTCTTTCTGTCTGTCTTTCTGTCTGTCTTTCTGTCTGTCTGTTTGTCGCGGATTATCGGAACGGTTTCGCAGAAATTATTAGATAGATCAAACATGTATTCGTTATACATTCCGTAATAATTCCGCACAAACCAAAATAACTGTCGCGCTTTCCTGCTGACTACTACATGTACCGGTACATGTATTGGGCGCCCGGCCGCCGCCGGTCGGGCTGGCAGTCGCCGTTCGCCAGGTCTACGGGGCGGGCGTGGCGCGAAGCGCAGAGACCGCCGCGTGGACCGGACTGGACGCCGGACGCCGTTGTTCGTCCGTCGCCAGACGCCGGACGACCGTCGCCCGTCCGCCTCGCCGTCCGTCGGTCAACGGACGCCGGGCCCCGGGTCGGTGAGTCCGTGGATGCGGGGCTATACAATGTAGCGAATACTACGATTGATCCTTGCGGCTCTCTGGATTCCAAACTCATGCAACATGTCTACTTGTATCAGATAAAGGCGCTGCTAGCAGTAGCGACTATACAGGTACAAGTACACCAAGGAGCTTGTGGAAGTACCTACTGCCGCATATGGCCCCGGGCCGTGGTGCGCGGCGGCGCCAGCAAGCCTTGGCGTGACGCTTCTGCGCATTTGCGGAGACGCGCATGACCGAGCTCGTGCGGTCATGGGACGAAGCTAGTACCGGGGCGCTCTATGCGGGGCATGCCCGCCATCGCCGGGCGAATGTTGACCTCTTTGCGGCGCTGCTCATGGGCACTGCGGACACCGTTTGTGGCGCTTGTGGAGGACGGGGAGCTCTCCCAAGCGGCATGCCTCATGTCATGAAAGGGCATGGGTGACCTAAGCGATCATGCTATCCTCGCCCAGCTGCGCAATAAGCACCCGTCGCATAGCCACCCGCTCCCCGGCGCCGCGTGGAATTTTCCAGTCGACAAGGCCGCCCGGACGGTGGATATGCACGTGCCGTATCAGCAACTCCATAAACATGTGGGGGCGCGGGCCTCAGGCATGGGGAACGAGTACCAACTAATATTTCTAAAAATAAACCGCTCGTGTCAGATAATACACCCGTTAACTTTGCAGCCTTCACAACATGCTTTGCATCCTCAGCATGGCCTTCGGCCGGACCTAGGGCATCAAAGGGATTCAACTAGACCCCTTTCAGGTGTCTGGTGGGCGTTGGCGGGGTGATCAATGCTGCAGCTTGGCGAAAGGGGTTGGCTGCACAGGTGGGTCAATATCTGTGTTGGCTTTTCGAGTTAACGCTCAATATCATCACCCACCCAACAGCTTGTCTCCTCTCCCCGCCTGCGAGCTACCCACGCCCCCTTCCGCCGCCTCCCTCTACTGCCGTTGCCGCAGTTTCGCTTGCGGTTGCTTGGATCCCGCCACTGCCGGCGATGGCGGAGCCAATTCGGCGCTGGTCTTTAAGGTGCGCTACCGTGCGCCCCATCTCCCCGCGGTCCGACATGATAGTCAATCACCGATAAACTGCATTGGACAACCATCTTGCCCGCGCGCCACGCCCACTCGACCGTGCGTCTGCGTTTACGAGATAGCACTAGTGATATACATGCATGCATGGCTACCTTTTGTTTTGTAGCCAACTTCTCCGTGGCCAACCGGCCGCGTCCGGTGGTGTTGCGCACTATCCCGACGCTAGCGACAGGCTGCCCCCCGCACGCCATGTGATGTTCGGTCGTGTCCCAGCTAAACGCAAGGCCGCGATTAACGGCCATGTCGCGGAGCCGGCAGGGGACGCCGGACTCGCCACATGAGCAAAACAAAAAATGTTGAACACACCGCGGCGCCCTCGCGAAGGATGGAGCCGTAGCCGGGGGTGATCATGGGAAGGGTAGCAAGGTCGTCAAGGATGTTGGTGATGACGTCACCGGGAAGGGGGCGCGCCGCAACTCCTCGCTAGTCTTGGGCTGACATGATTTGAAGTGCCCGCTTCATGTCGCTGATGGCTGGGCCGGTGGCCGGGGTGTCATCCCGACCGGTGTGACGAAGGAAGCTGTTGATGGCCAGGAGGTAGGGTTACAGAAGCCGGCGCCGATGGTGCCGCGCTCCGCAATCCAGGCGAGGTAGCGGACGCTACGCATACATGTAGACTCAGTGGAATCCAGAGGGGGGATGCCTCCTCGTCGATGCAAAACTCGGCGAAGAGACGAATCTTGCCTTCGTAGTTGGTGTAGGTGCTGGCCACGAGCGAGGTAGTCAGCATATCGAGCACCTTGGCGCCCCAGTCGTATGTGCCGTAGATGGCCTCGATGCTGCCTCGCATGAACTCGCTCCAGGGCGCCTTCGCTTCGGCGTTGGCGATGAAGTAGGTAGGTGTCTTGCTTCGCGGTGCGGCGGACACACCGGAACGCGCCGTACGTTGCTGCCGGGCTAGAGGGTGGGCGCTCGTCGGGTGGTGTCGACATGACCAGGTGCGACCCGAAGATGAAGCCATGACGGCAGTAGGGTACTGTAGCCGCTGACCTCGTAGCGAGCGTCGAGTGAGTACCAGGCTCGTCTAGCTGCCCGTGAGAGGCCGCTGCGCTAACGGTGGGCGAAGAGGGTTAGCGCGGCTGGTCGGGGAGGCCGCGCCAGAAAGGGGGAGTATGTGTAGACTCGCGATGTAGCGCCGGAGGGGTTGACCCAGACAAGGGTACATGGAGGATGACGGCTCGCGCATAAGGGTCAGTGATAAGGGAGTCCCGCTCATGCCGACGACTCAAGTGCGGCATTACTTGAAAGGCGCGCCAAGAGGCGTGTCCTCGACACGCAACTGCATGGGGTCGGCACGGCAGAGCACCCCATCATTCGGCCTTGTCGACAGAAGGGGCCTCAGCCTTCGTCTTGCCCTTACCGGAGTCCTTGGTGGCGTCCTTTGCAAAGGTGGCTCGTGGCGCTACGTCTCGCGCCCCGGGCATGTAGTCTTGAAGTGTTCGCGGCTGCCGCCGCTTGGTCGCGGTCGTTGCGCCGAAGGGCGCCGCCGAGCGCTGGCGGGCGGTGGGTTTTGCGGCGCTAGAGATGTTGGCGTCATAGACGCGGTCCTTGTAGAGCTTCAATAGCTCGAAAAACTCGGGCGACCCCAGGGTCTCGGTACCGGGGCGGAAGTAGCTCTCCCGTACGACGTCGAGCTCGAAAGTGTCGCCGTGGTGCATCGGTATGCCCCACTGCTTGCGGAGATAAGCCAGACGGAGATGATGGCCGTCGTTGATGGCCTCCATGTTGTGGACGATGGCGTCAAGCCGCCGCCCGAAGGCTAGAGTAATTCCCTCGGTGACGCATGCCGCCGCCAACAGCTTACGCAAGTTGATTGTCGAGCCGGCGATGAAAGCCACGTAGCACGCGTTGTGGTAGTATTCATATGCTGCCGGCTGGAGGCGGGGGTTGCCAAGAAGGTACCCGAGCACACGGTCGAGGGCGATGGGGAAGAGCCCGGGGCGTCGCAGACTGTCGGGAGGCATCCCGTTCTCGAAACCGGGCAGAGCCGTGGCGATGGCGGTTTTCTAGTCAAGGTTAGTGTGGTTCGCTTGAGCGGGCGAAGGGCGGACGGACGTCTTGGTCGTGACCAACACCGGCGCGGGACTCGTCCCCCCCCCCCCCCCCCCCGGAATGGCCGTCCTCTTCACCGGCGACTGCCGGCGGCATAGGAGTCTCATGAGTGGTGAAGAACCGGGAGAGCTGCTCATGAATGAATTGCTTCAATATTACATCTTTAATATTATATTATATCTTCCGCCTTACGACAAGTCGATGAAGTATGCCTCGGTAGCTGTTGTTCCGACGCCCCCGACAGCCGCCGCCTTGGGGATAGTCGACGGCGTCGACCATCTTGGGGGCGGTAGGTGAGCCGCTGCCAGACATCTCAAAGCGGTCGACGGGAGAGAGACGCGTGGCGAAGAAAGAATAAAAGAAGAGCCTCGGCTTGACCTGGTCATGTAGCAGCAGCGCGAGCGGAGGATGGAAGGTTTTCGAAGGCATGAAAACTCTGCACGGTCCGAAACCGCAAGTTCGTGTTGTGCGGGCAGGAAGCCAGCACAAAACTAAGAGAGTGGTCCAGTGCAGCGGACAATGATGGTCTTATAAGATTTGATGGGTACGGGGTGACCGCCGTTCTCGCCGTGGGCGGCACGCAAGGTGCCGTACATCGGCTCTCAGTAACCAACGCACCAGTGAGTGACAAAGCACCCGTGCTCAATCGCCAGTGTTCAAGCAGCAGTGCTAAACCACCAGAACCGGGTACAGGTGTCGGCACCCGCATACCCTATGTGCAGGGAGGAAAAACGAAACCCCAACACAGCTCTAAACAAAAGCCAGGTACCTGTAGTAAGAATACCACCGCTTTCAAAGCAGTACTAAAAGATCAACAGCATAGCAAGCCGCTTTAAGGGGGCCCAGGAACCTGTACGGGTACCGGGCGCGCTTCGTCGTCCATCGTCGTCCATCTGCTGCTCACGGCATGCCTGTTGCCTGCGCGAGCCGTGCCCGCACTGCTGAAAAACCGTGACGCAACAGACTACAAGGTGTCTGCACGCTGCCGGGCCGAGACAATACGCCGGGTTGGGGGCGAGCCTACACAATCCAGCGGCGCTCTGGAGCCAGCAGCCAGGGCTAAGGTCAAGAGCAAACGCACGGCTACCGTTCCTGGAAGGTGGGGTACACCCCGGTGCGTACAGGTACCGTACGCGGGGATCGCAACTCGCTTAGTAGGGCGCTGCGCGCTCCGCGTTGTAGTGTGTTGCCTGCGACCCACCTACAGCTCATGACGCACCCGTCAGGCGCGCCTTATTGCACTCTCACGCAGCCTCTCCACAGAGCAGCCCCACAAGGGCGCTCTCCTCGCAGGATAGCGGCTCACCCCGGCGAGCACTACGCGCGCGCGCCGGAGGTGGGGGGGGGGGGGGGGGGGGGGGGCGCGGGCAACGTGTGGTCCGTGTCAGCTCACTCGGACTCAGCTGACTGACTGGCGCTGTCGAGCAGCACAGGTGGAACTCGAGTGACAGAAAAGAACTACGCGGTCGCCTGCACCTGCACCTGCAGTAGCCGTCGGCACGGCAGCCGCAGCAGCAGTGGGAGTTGCGGTAAAGGCGAGCGAGCGGTTGTCGTTGATATCCGCGCCAGCGAGCACGATGGCGGGCGCTGCTAATGCCGAGAGTTTTGAGCTGGTGCGTTGCCGCACGGCAAATGCATCATACGTGGTGGAGCTGAGATATCTGGGCCCTTAGACAGGTGGGCAGGTGGGCAGTGGCGCAGGGCTGAGCCTGCGGGGCTGCCGGCGGCGCAGGTGAAGAAGCTGCACGAGGGGCAGCAGGGGACGGCCAACCTGATGCGCAACAAGCTGACGGGGGAGCTGGTGGCGGTGAAGTTCATCCAGCGAGGCCCCAAGGTGCGCATGCCGCCCAGCTTGGGGTGATAACACAGGGGCCATTGCTCACGGGCGGCCGCGGCAGCGCAGTGACAAAACCCCTAACACGGTGACATCAGTGGGGAGGGGGTGGGGGGTCCCTATATCACCCTTAGTTCACTACCAAGAATATACCTCATATTAGCGCTCAGGAAATAGTAAGATATCCGCATCCACCATTTAACTTGAGCGCGGGCGCGCGCGCGCGGGGGGGGGGGGGGGGGAGGGGGTTCTACTAAGGGGTGTTTTTGTACCAGTAAAGCACTGTCCATTTCCCCGCCAATGTAGCAGTGGCAGCACGCTCACCCTGGAGCTTAGCGCAGCTTAGTGGGCATGCCCCCCCCCCCCCCCCCCCCCCTTCCCCCTTCCCCCTCCCATAACCCTGCCTTCCGCCTGGCGCGATGTGTAGGTGGATGAGAACGTGGAGCGGGAGATCATGTGCCACCGCGGGCTCAGCCACGGCAACGTAGTTCAGTTCCTGGAGGTGCGGTGTCAGCAGGAGGGTGGGGATTCGCCTGCGTGCCAACCCGCCCTGCGGGCGCCGGGCCACCAGAGCTGTGAGCGCATCCCCTCACGCGCCGCCTTCCCCGGCCCGCACGAGCAGGTGTTCCTCACGCCGGAGTACCTGGGCATCGTGATGGAGTACACATCCCACGGCGAGATGTTTGACTACGTGGCGTCCAAGGGCCAGCTGGCGGAGGCGGAGGCGCGCTACTTTTTCCAGCAGCTCGTCTGCGGCGTGGAGTACTGCCACAAGATGGTGCGACCCCAGCAGAGACGCCAGGGGGGGGGGGGGGGGGGGCATTGGCGGGCGAGCAGGCAGGTAATGAATGGCGGTGAGGGAGTACTGTGTGGGAACCCATTATAGCTGCTGGGTGAAGTCCCGTCATCGCTGCGCCAGGGCGTGGTGCACCGGGACCTCAAGCTGGAGAACACCTTGCTGCACATGGAGGAGGGCCACGCACCACGTGTCAAGATCTGCGACTTTGGCTACAGCAAGTCGATGCGCTACCACTCGATGCCCAACTCCACGGTCGGCACGCCCGCGTACATCGCGCCCGAGGTGTTCCTGCGCTCTAGCTCGGAGGGCGCCTATAGCGGCGAGGTGCCCCCCCCCCCCTGCCCCCTCCCCCGGGCCCTCTATTGAGGCGTTTCCATTTCATGCCCGTGAGCTGACACTTGTGTGCCCCCCTGACACCTTACACCCAACCACTGTCTCGGGCAATCCATTTGTCGCCAGGCTTCAGACGTGTGGTCGTGCGGCGTGCTTCTGTTCGTGATGCTATTTGGCACGTATCCCTTCGGCGACCCCGACGGCGGCGGCGATGCCTCCATTGCCACCGTCATAGAGGTGACCCCCTCCCCCCTCCCCCCCCAAGTTCCCATCCTTTCTCCACCAATTCCGCGCCTTGCCCACGGTAACTGGGAAGTTTGATTGCCGCTCGTGGTGCCCCTGCAGCGCATCGTGACGGCGCAGTACAGCTTCCCGCCGGGAGTTCCTGTATCCGCCGAGGTGGTGGACCTCTTCTCGAAGATCTTTGTGCCGGAGGCGTCCCAGCGCATCAGCATCTCCGGCATCCGATCCCACCCCTTCTTCACCGTCAACCTGCCCTGGGAGTTCCAGGTACACTGCCCGTCAACCCCTGCCTGCTCAAGCACACTGCGCACTAAACCGCCATGGTGTGAGTCCATTGGACATATGGTCGAGAGGAAATATACAACGACACTATGCGTGGGACACCACAAGTATCAGCAAATATTTGCTGCATTGAAATAGGAATGATGTGCCAATTACATTGTGCAAGGATACATAGGACATTTTCCTGTGGTAGTATGCATACATATACATATACATGTACACGAATGTGAACTTTCATATGTATTGGTATCCATACCACACTCACATAGTCATGGTTGACGTTACGCAGTGGGATTGATATATATGTACATAATATCTATACATACATACATGTAGTGGTATTGACATACATGTACATATATATACACACAAGTATATACAAATATATATTTATATATATACATACATATACACAAACATGTGTATGAATATAAATAAATATAAATATAAATATAAATATAAATACAAATATAAATATAAATATAAATACAAATATAAATATAAATATAAATATAAATATAAATATAAATATAAATATAAATATAAATATAAATATAAATATAAATATAAATATAAATATAAATATAAATATAAATATAAATATAAATATAAATATAAATATAAATATAAATATAAATATAAATATGAATATAACTATAAATACAACTATAAATATAACTATAACTATAAATATATATATATATATATATATATTCTCGTGTACCATATATATGCCAATGTA
The DNA here is from genome assembly GCA_006384855.1 of Tetraselmis striata. Lineage (NCBI taxonomy): Eukaryota > Viridiplantae > Chlorophyta > Chlorodendrophyceae > Chlorodendrales > Chlorodendraceae > Tetraselmis > Tetraselmis striata. Next base: position 56,716 of record VCJN01001040.1, on the reverse strand, counting down.
TTTCACATTATTATTATTTAACACATTGGCATGCATGGAGCGCGAGGTATGTTGATAGCATCTGCATAGCATGGCACTACCTCCCGAGTACCGAGCGAGTTGTGCCGCCACCTTCCTCTCCCCTCCCAATATAGGTCAACGCACCGCTGCCAGTATCAGTGAGGCAGAGCGACGAGGACACGCTGGCCATCCTGCAGGAAGCAAAGCGCGCGGACCACTCCATGCAGGTGCCCGCCTGGGCGGACGACGTCATGGAGGTGGACATCAGCCCCACGCCAGTGTCGTCTATGGACAACGAAGCGGCAGACTGGGCCATCACCGCCGACGAGCTCAAGGTGCGGTTCAGTCGGCCTTTTCCCGCCGGGGATACCTGGTTTCAGGGCTGCTGGACACTTTGTCCTGCGGACTTGCTCTGGACTCAGTGCCGATTGCCGTCGCCCGCGCAGGACATGTTGGCTTGCATAGATGTGGCGCAGGAGGCGAGCTCCCCAACGCCGGCTCAGGCACCGCAGGGGCTGGGTGGCATGAGGCTGCCCGGCGGTGGCGCCGCCCGGCATGGACCGCCCCGGCTGAGCCCCGCCGCTTCCACCGGCTCCTCTGGCGGCTTCGACCCCTTGGGGTGGAAGTCCCACCCCGTGCCCGCGTCCAGCGCGGTGTCGTCGGAGGTAGTGCACGTCTCGGCGTCCTCAGAGGTCTCCTCCGCTCCCATGGGTCTCGGCCTCGGCGGCGGCCTCAACCCGAGGCGTCGGAAGTGAGTTATCTTCGGGGGCGCATTCCTGAATGAGTGGGCCGCAGCATAATGATGGCCTTGGTTCACAACGCTTGCACTCCCATGTAAGGTTAGTTGTTCTACACGATAGTACAAGGAGGGCCCGACCGCCAAGAGGGGACGTCAGGTATGCGCCGGCAGGTATCATAGCCACATCTGATACCAGGACTGCACCTCCCGACGTGCCCCTATGCCCACAACAAGCACGACATGCACAAGCGCCTTGTGCTACTCTGAGCTCACATTGGCGCATCGCTGCGGGGGCCGGTGCTGTGGCGGACAGTGACTCGACCTGTGAGGCTTTCGGGTTGCGTCCGGCTGATTCAGCAAGTCTGCAGCCAATGTGTTGTCAAAGCACTGGGGGCGCGGGGGAGGGGGGGGGGATGAGCACTACATGATTGACGCGGCGTGCGCCACGGCGTCAACGTTCGCAGTAACACGTGGGCCAGCGACAATGATGTGCATTGGGATGAGCGCAGAGCCGTGGCCTCGGCTGGTGAGCGCGTGGAGGAGGCGGTTGGGATGCTGCTGCTTCTCCCCACCTCGTGCACTAGTATTTTAATATTGTTACTGGACTTTTTGTGGTGAAACATACGGAGCGCTTAGAGTCCCCGCGGCTTTGGCGTTGCTTTATGTCTTGGCGATGCTTATTGCGGCCAAGCTAGATATCATCCCACGGCTCAGCCACGTGATCGCGGCGATTGCGCAGGGGACGCACAGTCCCTGGTATCATGAACTATTTGGCTAATAACTAGTTCAATCCCCCTGTTGTCCCATCAACTGTCAGCACGTGGCGCAGGTGTGTTCCCTTCTTTCGCAGCGCATCTCCGCTACATGGCTCTACTGCCCACAGCACCAGATTCAGTCTTCCTCGCCCTCCCGGGGGGGCGGGGGGGGGGGGGGGGGGGGGGGGGGGGTAGCACGCGATCTCCTGCATGGACGAGCTCGACCGAGCGGTGGCTAGGTTTTGCCTATGGGTTCCTTTTGGTTGTAATTGATTATCGTTTCGCTGCTGGCTGTTTTCTTTTCTAGGCTATTACTCATTCAGATGACCATTGATGAGATAATATAAGTTTTGTCATATAAATTATAGCGCATGTGCTTCGTGATCATAATCATCCTCGTAGTAATTTGCTGCAGACTGCTGCAACAGTATGTAGTGCTGGTTGTTACACCTCGCTGCTGCATGCGTCAACTGCGATAATATTGCACCCTCACTTGCTTAATATTCATCGACAATAACTCGTAGTAACTACTGGTACTTGTCATATAGATGTTTTATTCATAGTCTTACAGTCATCACAATGATAGCAGCGCGCTCTTGACAAAGTGACAGTATGACCACCCCCCCCCCCCCCCCCCCCAATATTAGTTCCCTCACACAAGAAGTGTCACGTGGGGTATTGTCTCAGACGGATAACAGTCGCAAGTAATAGCAGGAATTAATTCCAGAGTCTGTGTGAAAAACGGCACCAGCCGTATACGTGAGTGTCACCTTTCAGAGAGAGAGGGTGGGGGGGGGGGGGGGCTTACATGGAGCTGTACGTTGGACGGCGTCACGGCACCCCGGATCCCCTTTTATTGTTTTATGCAATTTGGTTGCTATGCCAGTGTTATATGGGACATGGGGGTGTCACTGTCTCTGACTTCATCAGCATCGTACTCGTACAAGTATCCACCCGAATGAGTGTAGCGCGTGTGCTGGCCGGCCCTTAGTCACGCCGCCTTCCGCACTTCCATCAAGGCGTATCTGTGAGGCTCGAGGTGCGCTTTGACAAGATGCACATGTACAACGCCGACCTGGAGGCTGCGCGGCGCGAGGCCCCGGCCGACATCGACTGGCCCGACCCGGATGGCCACGACCGCATCCCGCCCGTCCTCAACGCGCCACGCGGATCGCCAGAACATGTGCATGTCTGCTTGCGCGGTAAGGTTGAGGAGCTGCATGAGGAGGCGGACGCCAGCTTGAGGAGCTTGGAGGTTGCTATCCGCCAAGCCAAACCGTCGGTACGTACAATCATGTAATGTATCACCACGCCCGGACCTTTCCCAAGCACTGCATGCGGCACATGGCAGGGTAGCGGGCGGGGTATTGGCTCCGCAATCTCCTCGCGTCCGATGTGGAGGCCTTCGCGGAGATAGTGGATGCCACCATCCTCGCGGGGGTCGAGCGGGTGCTAGGGGCCTCCTTCGACCCCTCCACGCACGTACGGCACCGACACCAACCCAGCCAGTAGTCACCGATTACTTGGCGGGGATCTTGCACGACTCGGCAGATTCCGACACGGTGAGGCAGAGGAGGCGGCTACATTGAGCGAGGACTGCCGTAAGAGGGCAGCATGCTTCGGGGTACGCCCGACCCTATGCGGGTTCATGCAACCGGTGCGTAAGACTTTTAGCTTATTATGTAGTTGGGAGACTGGCAGGTATCCCGATAAATTAATTATTCTAAATCTCAAATTTTGATCGAGACTGCAGTGACTACAAGGTACATCCCTTGTCCGCTCGGTTGAGCGGTCGTCTCGTATGCGAGAGACCCGAGTTCGATTCCTGGCCGATGTATTTTGGCAATATCGGCCCGGCGTGTCCCGGGTATACCCGGTTGATAATGCATTAGCCCTTCGGGGTTCGAATGAGGCAATGGTCTACGGTTAGGTCTATGCCAGACCTACGACTGCAGTTGGCGCACGAGGTCAAGTGCTGGGGCGGCTTCGGCCGATGTCCCGGGGCGAACTTTACTTTATTTTACTTTTACAACGGCGCACGGCAGGCTTCACCTCCCCACTCCGCTTAATCGGGGGGGGGGGGGGGGGGGGTTGGTGCCCGCCTTTCCCCTCCAACCTCCCTTGGAGACCCTACCGCAAGAGCTCAGGCGGGCGAGATGCAGACCGCATTGGCGGACCGCAGCCGAGGCCAGCGGACCGCCACAGCCTGCGGCGCGGCGGGGTGATCAGCAACGCCGCGACCTGCGGGATATTTTCAGCGCAGGTGGAGCCAAGACGCAGCACGACGACTGAAGATTTCGCGGTGCCGGTGCATTACCGATGTACATGACAACCTTTTCGGGTGGAGCGAGTATTGCAATAGCGGTAGTCGCTTGTACTGTTGGCGACCGCTTATTGTAATCATCCGGAAATAACACAACTACTGATCAACTGCAGTTGGCGCAAGAGGTCAAGTGATGGGGCGGCTTTGGCCAATGCCCCGGGGCGAACTTTACTTTATTTTACTTTTACAACGGCGCACGGCAGGCTTCACCTCCCCACTCCGCTGAATCGGGGGGGGGGGGGGGGGGTTGGTGCCCGCCTTTCCCCTCCAACCTCCCTTGGAGACCCTACCGCAAGAGCTCAGGCGGGCGAGATGCAGACCGCATTGGCGGACCGCAGCCGAGGCCAGCGGACCGCCACAGCCTGCGGCGCGGCGGGGTGATCAGCAACGCCGCGACCTGCGGGATATTTTCAGCGCAGGTGGAGCCAAGACGCAGCACGACGACTGAAGATTTCGCGGTGCCGGTGCATTACCGATGTACATGACAACCTTTTCGGGTGGAGCGAGTATTGCAATAGCGGTAGTCGCTTGTACTGTTGGCGACCGCTTATTGTAATCATCCGGAAATAACACAACTACTGATCAACTGCAGTTGGCGCAAGAGGTCAAGTGATGGGGCGGCTTTGGCCGATGCCCCGGGGCAAACTTTTTACAACTACTGATCACGTGATGGAAGGAGGTGGGGTTTGGGCACGAAAGAGGATGGCCGGAAGCTTGAGCTGTAATTACTTGCACACGGCGCCCCCCCTTGTTCGCGTGTCGTCGATCCGTGGTCGGCATGCCGGTCATGCTCGCCTGCGAGCTACTTGCTTTGCCTCCACGGCGCGCCTCGTCGATGTAGCCGCCCGTCCCATGTCAGACTGAGATGGCCGCTCGCTGATTTACCCCGTTTCATATGGCTGAGACTCCCTCAGGGCCCTCCGGCTCCCGCCTCCTGGCCCCTAAGTCGCGGGCGTGCCCGGCAGCTCCGCCCCCAAACGCCCGCCCCGCCTTTAAGTGCCGGGCTCCCGTCGTCTCCTCGCGCTCGTCGCCCTCGCTCGTTCGTTCTCACGGGGCGGCTGAGTGTTTCCGGGTGTTCCGAACGGGTCAGCCGAGGGGCGCCGCCGATCACTCCGCTGTAATAGGTCGGGACTCAAGTGATTCAAAGGTGGAACACATACAAGTGGGTGGTACACCAAATCTTCTGCAGGTCTGTCGCGGGTCTTACCGAGGTACGAGAATACGATTTTATTTCGAACAACCCTCGCGAGTAGGCGGCCCTGTCCTAGTCGTACACACCCCCTCCGCACCCGCATGCGGATCTCGGAGAGGCCGACGCAAGGCTGAGATCGTACATGATTTGTTTTTAGTAGCCCCCCGTACAAAGATGCTGCCCAGCGGCACCAGCAGGCGCCACCGGGACTACGAGTATTATTTGAAAAGCCAACCCGTAGGGCTCCCCGGTCGTCGCAATATCCGAGGACCCGCCACAACCGGCCACCCCGCTCAGCCCCCCGCCGCGCCTAGCCGGGCAAGGGTCGTAGGGGCTACCAACGCCCACCACGTGGAGGTGGGCGTACGTGGTGCCGCACCCAAGATCCTCCACTTACGGTGAATCGCTGCCTGGCGGCCTGCGCCTCTTATGTCTCGGGTACGACTAATGTCGCACTCGACCTACACGGGACAAGCTTGGGGAACCGCATGGAGCTGCTGAGCCGAGACCTTTTTGTTTTGCGCGTCGTTTCTATCAACCCGCCATGTGTGGGTCCCGGGGCGAGCGTGGGACTGTGTGGGGAGCAGCGTGAAGCACGGAAACTGCTGAGTGGCCGGTTACATAGAAGTGACCAGGCCCGTTGGGGCGCCGCACGCATGTAGGCAGGCGAAGCGGTACATGACTACGTGCCTGGCCGTAGGCGCGCACATACAAGTTGTATGTGCTAGTGCGGAACATCAATAATGATACGCGATTAAGTACTAAGGTATACCCTATGTACATTGTGCATAATTATGCAGTAGTGTACCAACACTAATGTCACATGCCCCCCCCCCCCCCCCCCCCCCCCCCCCAATCTCGCAAGGGGGTGCTCCAAGCCGGGGCGGGTCCGGTTGCCGTAGCTTGTCGCTACCGTAGAGAGGCAGCCCGGCATGCCCTGACCTAGGAGTGGATCGGGGCTGGCCCTCTAGGAAGTCTAACTGCGCGAGCTAGGCGCTCCCCGCTAGGCAGCGGCGCACCAAGATGAGTGAAGGATCATGGGTGCGGCCGGCGGCCCGGCGGCACCACGCCCACCTCCACGTTGTTGGCGTTGGTAGCCCTTAAGACCCGTGCCTGGCTAATCACGGCAGGTGGCTGAGCGGGGTGGCCGATTGTGGCGGGTCCTAGGATCATGCGAGGACTCGGGAGCCATGCGGGGGGCTGTTCAAATAATTCTCGTAGTCCCGGAGTCCTGTTGGCGCTGCCGGGCAGCATCCATGTACGGGGTTCTGCTACAAGAATTCCGGTACGACCTCGGCCTTGCGTCGGGCTCTCCGAGATCCGTCTACGGGTGGGGAGGGGGTGTGTGCGACTCGGTTGTGGCATCCTACTCGCAAGGCATGTTCGAAATGAAATCGCTTTTTGTACTTCGGTGCGACCCGCCCAATGCGGAAGCCGTTACAACACACGGCACAACCTCCACGATGGCGGCTGAAATAAATCCAACCGTACACGTACGGGGTCCAAAAATCCGCCCTCGGCCATGAGCGTAGGCAGCAGGTTGATGCCGCGCGTCGGGCGATCCCGCACGGGTGTGATACACAAGATCGGAGAGCAAATGGCCAACGGTGCATGGGGCGTTTTCCCCGCATTTACCTCCGAACCCCGAGGACGTCCGGGGACACCGCTGGCCGCAGCTCAAGGATGGGGTTGGTCGTCTCAGCAGCTCGACGGCCGAGCGGCCTCGCCGCTTGGCCGTAGCCAGTGGAGCGCAACCCCCGAGCAGGCTACGATTTCCGGGAGAGAATGAACGGCGGGATCATGCGCATGTACGGCGCGGTCACGTGATCAAGGGCAAGCTTCCGAGGACGGGCGTGTAAACACATACTGGCGCCCTTATTGTGCGAGCGTAAGAAACCCCGTCCCGGGATTCGCGTGTAGTGTACCGTACCATTGATGCAATCTTAGTATTTGTACTGCAACATAGCAACGACGTGGCCTACAGAGGTCCTGCCGTACGCGCTTTATTTAAGCCGATCCTATTCGAGTTGGTCATGGGCGGGCCCTTGCCCGAGGCAGAGTAATGACAGCTTGTCAATAAGACGCAAAATTGATTCAGTTGTAAAACATGTCAAATTTCAAATTGCGCGAGCTATAGCCGGTGTCGAGCGAAGCAAGCTTGCGTCGCGTGACTCTTCTCCGGAAATGACGAGCTCCCGCATGCCTCTGGCATTGTGTGCCGAGCTTGGTCACGACAAGAGTTATCGGCGCCAATCGCTAGCCTAGAGACGAGCACCCCGCCATGTTCCGACGTTGGCGTGGATTGGGGCTTGCCCTCGAGGGAGTATGACTGCGGGGGCCGTACGTGGAGCGGACTAAATAAGTCGTGGCTGACCACTCCTCCTCGGCGTTGGTGTGCCGAGCTGCACATACAAGTTTCCCAGCGGTACCGCGAGCCGAGCGTGCACACCATGGCGGCATACATGGCAGCGCGCAGCGGCGTGGTAGCTGGCGTGGCATGGTAGCCGACGCCGATGCTGCTGGCTTTGCCGCCGTCCGTGGTGATAGGGCTACTAGGGTCCGAGAGTGGATATACGATTTTTTGACTTAGCGACGAGCGTTGCCCGAAGTTTCTCATCGGCCGAGCCGAGAAAGTGTTCGGGCGGGAATTGCAATACGCGACGGTCGATGGCGTCGTGGTAGCCGGCGAGCCCGTAAATGACGGTCTTCGGCGTCATGGTAGCAAGCTTCCGGTGTGCGTTATCGCTGAAGCTGCGCGAACCTTGAGGCGACATTTCGCCGCAATTGCGACGTCAAGTCGTTGTCTGAGCGTCGAGAACCGATTGCCCACCGCCGGTGATTTCAGTTCAACGTCAATACCGGCGTTTAGACGGACTTCTCGCGTCGGCGTCAGACAACCCTCCGAGTAGAGGGCCCATGACATGCTGTGCGCAGCGTCCCTACCAGGGTTGGGCTGCAGTGTCTACTGCATTGCAGATTGCAGAAAGTGCAGCCTGCAGTTAAGCTACTGCATTGCAGCCTGCAGTACTTCCCGAAAAGGGGGTGCAGTGCAGTTACCCAAATTGCCCCTAATATATGCCCTTCAAGTCCCGCACTTACCTATAATCAGCAGTATCAGTGCTACTGAAGCCTGCACAACAGTCTGCCTACAACATGCAGTATTGCAGCCTGTTGACTGCAGCCTGCACTGCCGCCTGCACTGCAGCCTGCCTGCAGCCTGCAGTACTGCAGCCTGTTGACTGCAGCCTGCACTGCAGCCTGCCTGCAGCCAGCGGTACTGGAAAGGGGACTGCAGCTCAATCCTGGTCCCTACCAACCCGCCATGTGCGCGGCGGGTCTCGGGGCAAGCCGGGGACTGTGGAAAGGAGCATGAAGCACGGAGACTGAGTGGCCGGTTACATAGAAGTGATCGGCCCCGTTGGGGCGCCGCATGCATGCATTCATGCGGTGAATGTTCGTGGGGCCGCGCTGTGCTGCTAATGCGGGCCATCTACAATGATATGTGCTAAAGTACTAAGGCATACCCACATTGTACATAACTATGCAACACGTACCAACACTAATGTCGACACTTCCCTTAGGGCCTAGCTAGGCATGTGCTAAGACAATCGGGGTCGGGCATTGTTTTCATGTTGGCCGCCCTATCGCCCATAGAAGTTGAAATTGAATTTGATTACGATTGCTAGTCTGCAGCATCCAATGACTCATATTGAAATGCTCTTGAGCCCGCTATCTCTATCCAAAGCAAGAAACACTATGTATAATTACAGTTCAAGCTAACGGCCATCCTCATGTGTGTCCTAGCCCCTCCTCCTTCCTGTGGGCTATAGCTAGGACAACCGCGCTCATCTGCGGTCCCTACCTAAGTGAGTCCTATCTAAGTTAGAGCTCAGCAAGTAGGCTTACGCAACCAAAGCCGTCCCGCCTACATCCAAGGTGGGATTGGGGAAGGGAGCTGACCATAAGATCGAAGTGTCGCTCAGCAGTATTTATCCACTGCTGAGCCGGCTAGTAGGATTTCGTGGGGGCTGCGATCCCCTCCGTCACGGTATTGGTGTACAATTATACTAAGCGGAGTAAAATGTGCTACGGTCCTCAACGGCGTGCTCATCTCGTGCATCGGTGCGGTTTAGTCATAATAATTGCGTGAAAATATAGTATATTCGCAATTCCGGCCACAAGGGTTAGTAGTGGTCGGGGTTCTTGGTTGGCGAGCTGGTCGCGTCGGCGGATCGCGTAGCCCTTGTTGGTGCGAGCTGCCGGATGGTTGGATTGTTTCGTGGTCCGTCTCCCGCTCGCTTTCAGAGTTGCAAGTGCCCGAGAGGCGCGGCTTGCTCCTACTGCGGGTACGGGCGGCCCCGCCGGACCGACTGCGACCTCGGACTCGCTGTGTTAGGCTCTAGCTTAAGCCTGTTCTTTAGGCCCTTTAGGATGCAGCGGAAGGATTTAGAAAGTATGGCCAATCTCTTCTGGTTACAGGGGTTCCTGGGTTATAGTTCTGTCTCTGAATTCTACCTAGTAGACTTGTCCGAGGCGGTATTTATACCCGCCGAGGTCATAGTCATACCTGTGCTATGTTAGCCGGGTGTCATGGGATACCCGTGCTGTGTTAGCCACGTAAGGCTTGAGTCAGAGAATTCTAGAGAATTCCAGAACAGTCTTCGGCCTTATACTACTAATATTTACGCCCGCAATACTAATATGTACAGCGACTCCGCGGATGCGTAGTCGTACTACCTTTGCGGGGGGTAATACCTGCTAGTATAGCAGAACATTATGGCTAAAGGGAAATGGAGCATAACACTCTCTCCCCCTTAAGCACAAGCGTCCTCGCTGTGCAGGTGTCACAGAACTACAGGAAACTACAGTCTTGGTCTTGATTTTGAAGTTCAGGCGGAAGGTACTCGGCTTGGGTAGCGATTCCGGAACCGAATGAAGTCTGGGCTCTCAGTAAACTGTCGGTATGGTTTAGACAGTAAGAACGACCGGAAAATGTCCAGGTGCTTGACTCCGCGTAGGGGCTCCCAGGTGTCTTCGCTTGGTACGTTGTACGGGAACGCCCATCGCACTCGAAACAGTAGTCCAGCGCCATTGTTGTTGAAGGCAACATCGAGTATGTCCTGAACATGGAATCGGTTTGCGTCATGGACAATCGGTACTCGTTCAGACTTCGCCGGTTGGTCAGGGTCGTCATACCACTTCTCCAGCATACTCGCGTGCACCACGTCGTGGACTCGTACGCCCGCAGGTAGTTGCAATCGGAAAGCAACTGGCGAGATCTGCTCTGTAATGACGAAGGGGCCCACGTAGCGATCGCGTAGCTTAGCACAGGGTTGCTGAATAAACTTCAGATGAGACGCCTTCAGCTTAACTCTGTCGCCGGTCTTGAATGGTACGGGTAGTCGTTTACGATTAGCTGCAGTCTGCATACGAGTTTGAGCCTCCAGTACGCAATCATGCGCGAAGCGATGAAGCTCCTGTACATACTTGACGTGTTCCGGAAGAGCTCGAGTTGGCTCGGTTGCGAGTTGAGTAGTAGCAGGTGTAGTCGGCTCGAATCCCAAAGTCGCCTTGAAAGGGGACATAGTAGTCGAAGTCGACTGAGCAGCGTTGATCGCAAACTCCACGTTGGTGAGGTGGTTGACCCAATCATCGTGCAGGGGGTGCACGTAGCAGCGTAGCACTTGCTCCCAAGTTTGGTTAGTGCGTTCCGTCTGGCCATCGGTTGCTGGATGAAAAGCTGTAGAGATGTTCAGCTTAGTACCCATGGTCTTGAACATATCTTGCCAGAATTCCGACATAAATCTGGGGTCTCGGTCAGAGATGAGTTTAGCCGGTAGGCCGAAATGACGAAAAACTGAGCGATGCATAATCTCCGCCAGGCCTTCAGCAATAACTGTCTTCGTAGTTGGCTCAACAATTACTCGCTTTGACAGTAGACATACGAAAATCACTACAGAGTCATACCCCTGGCACTCCGGAAGATCTGTGATTAAATCTAGGGATATTACCTCAAATGGTCGTGACGGTACGTCATGGGGCTGAAGTAAGCCGTCTGGCTTATGCCGGGCCGCCTTAGTACGTTGACAGGTAGGGCAGCGTCGCACGTAGTTAGTGACCGTCTGTTTCATACGGGGCCACCAGTACAGTTCCACAGTACGCGCCAGTAGTCGTCGTCCTCCTGGGTGTCCAGCAATAGGCGCGTCATGTAGTTCGTACAGTGCTCGTTGTCGCAGGTCCGCCACATTTGGTACGTAAAGTCGTGAGCCGTAGGCGTACAGTAGACCATTACTGTGACGTACTAGCCAGGATGGTAAAGCTTTCCGCGATTTCAGGTACTCGTCGGAGTCATATGCGGTCTTGATTTCGTCGTAAAACTTGTTGTCCGCTTGTAGTCGCGACTCCATAGCAAATAAAACTGAATTTATTTCGCAGTCAGCCTCGTCTTCTGACCAGTTGTTCAGCAGATCTAGCTTCTGTAGCGCATCCTTCAAGTCGGGTCGCCGAGAGAGGGCGTCCGCATGATTGGCAGCTCCTCGCTTGTAGACGATGTCCATATGTCGTTGGTAAGGCGCAAACACTTGCAGCCATCGTACTTGCCGCGTCGACAAATCGCGTTGGCGAAAGAAGTGCCGTAGCGTGTCATGGTCGGTGATGACCGTAAAGCCCGCCGCTCCATCAAGGTAGCATCGGAACTTGATGAGTGCATCACGAACCGCTAACAACTCTTGCTCATGTACCGGGTAGTGAACTTCGTGTTTGTTCATCTTGCGTGCATGGTACGCGACAGGTCGAAGTCCTGAGCCTTGATCTTGCAGCAGCACAGCTCCCACTGCAAATCCAGAAGCATCTGTATACGATGTGTAACGGGCGTCCGCAGATGTGTCCGGTATACTCAGTACAGGTGCTCGTACCATTGCGTCCTTTAATGCACGAAACGCTGCATCAGCACGAGGCGTCCACACAAACTCCGGTTGATTCTTCGTCAGGTCATGTAGTGGCGCCGCAATAGCCGCGAAGTTATGGATGAACTTGCGGTAATAGCCAGCAAGGCCGAGAAAACCTCGTACGTCCTTTACTGTCTTCGGCACGGGCCACTGTTGAACTGCTTCTACCTTCCGGGGGTCCATCTTGATCTGTCCTGCTTCGACGATATGGCCCAAAAACTCCACGCTAGTACTGCCGAACGAACACTTCGACAGCTTGATATGCAAGTGGTGTCGTTGCAACTCCCGTAGCACCAATCTGATGTGCTCGAGATGCTCTTCAGCTGTCTTGCTGTAGATCAGCACGTCGTCCAGGTATACCACGCAGAATTTGCCGAGATATGGGCTCAAAACACGGTTCATCATAGTCTGGAATCCAGCTGGGGCGTTTGTCAAGCCGAAAGGTAACACACAGTACTCGTAGAGTCCATAGTGTGTCCGGAACGCTGTTTTGTGGATGTCTTCCGGTTTAATTCGTACTTGATGGTAGCCTTTGTACATGTCCAGAGTACTGAAAATAGTCGCACCATGCAATGAGTCCAATAATTCGTCGATACGAGGAAGCGGGGTCCGGTCTTTCTTCGTAAGGTACTTCAATTTACGGTAGTCCACACACATACGCAGAGTGCCGTCTTTCTTGCGCACAAATAAAATTGGGGCGCCGTAGTTTGACTTGGACGGACGAATCCACCCTTTTGCCAACAATTCCTCCAGTTGTGACCGTACCTCCTGCAACTCCGCTGGTGACATACGGTACGTTCGTTCTTTGGGGGGTTCATCACTCTCCAGGTTGATCTCAAAGTCGAACTCGCGCTCCGGTGGCAGGTCAGTAGGCTCCGCGATGATGTCTGCAAACTCCATAAGGGACTCCTTGAGCTCCTCGGTCCACTCGGTCGACTGGTCCGTGCGCAGCTCAGCTACCGCATCGAACACCTCGCGTACCGCAACAGCAAACAGTTCCTCGCCGCGACTCTTCCTCAGTTCCTTCGCCATCTTAGCCGCGTCCAGGTGGTAAACCGTCGTAGGTTCTGTATACTGTTCCGCTGTAGCAATGTGTTGTCCAGTCTTCCGGTGTTTAATAATTTTAGCAGTCCAGTCGATGTCAGGATTAACTGTTTCCAGCCAAGGTTGTCCGAGAATAATGTCGAATTTCTCCAGGTCTGTAACTATAGCGTCCAATTTATAGTCGAAAGCTCCTACGGTAAGTACTTCGCTCCTCAGCCGTTTGGTACTGGTACTCATACTGCCGTTCGCCAGTTTTATACGGTGTTTTCCTCCGGATACTGTAGGGCACTGATGCAATTGCACCCATTCGGTACTCGCAAAATTTTCGGTTGCACCAGAGTCCACCAGTATTTTACAGTGTCGTCCTCGCAATTCGCCAGTAATAGTCAGCAGTCGGGTACCACTCGGTGAAGATACGTTGCACAAACGCGATGTGGAGTCTTCGCCAGGTAGTCGGACGTTACGGTTGACATATTCATCAATTTGTTCGCCGAAGCTTTCGTACCGTAGTGGGTAGCGTACTGTCTCCGTCTCCAGATAACCCGTACTTCGTGCCTCCAATAATTTCTTCCAGGTTGTCCATAGTGCACGGTTCAAAGGGGTCTTCGTAGGTACAGTATTACGACGAACGCGATACAGGTATACGGGACACCGGTTGTCTCCCGTCCGCTGAGTGCCGAGGTACCGTAGATTGCTCTCCTGTACCCGGTACCCAGTTTGCTCGAGTAATCGTCGTACTGCTGTTGTCTCCGGCGTCGCGTCCGTGTCGCCGCGCTTGCCTTCTGGAAACCAAATCAGTCCGCTGTCTTCTACAGTCAGAAGCACTCGCCTTCCATCGGTTACTAGAACCTTCGAGTGCGTCCACTCAGGCTTCGGTGGGGTTCTCAGGTGCTGCGGTAGAAACCGTACGCCGGCGCCATCGTCAGCGTAGATCTGTGTCGCCCATCGAGTGGGGCCAACATCTTGTCTCGCACCTTCTATGCCATCGTTCGTTGGACACGTAAACACAGAAGTCTCCGCTGGCAACTCATCCACCAGACGAAAATTTCTAAGTAGTCGAAACCACGGCTTACGCGACCATTTTGGGACCACAATAATTGCTCGTAGATGCGGATGCAATAACTTCTGTCGAAGGTAGTGGCCCAAAAATTCTTCAATTCGGTCATACGGGGCATTTAGCCAAATACGCCGATATTCTCCGAGATCCTGTTCCTGAAATGGGCGCGTCGGACAGCAAAAACTACCAGAAACTTGAGAATTCAGGCCGTCATTATCGCAAGCTCCGTCCAGGTCGCAGGGTCCGTATTTCTTCGTGTACTCGTGAAATAATTCGCGATGTACCATCCAGTCGCTGAAATCCTTGTGGAGGAAATCAGGCCTCAGTGTCGTTTGAGGATACGAGGGCTGTACTTCTGTAGTCTCGCGAGCCGTGTTAGGGGACAGTCCTTCACCCTGTCGCGCGCCGCGCGCGGCCGACTCACGTCTTAGTTTCCCGGCCGGGTCTTTCTGGGTCGATAATCAGAAATCTTCTTCTTCTTGCTCGGGCACGCGGACGCAACATGACCTTTCGCCCTGCAGATAAAGCAACGACCTTCCTTCTTAAATCTCTCAAACTCCTCCTCGGTCAATCGCCGCGCCATCAACAGGTCGTCTTCTTGTTCTGTAGCCTCACCCTCAGCACTGCTGTAGTAGTGCTCGTCGTCGTCGCCATCGTCGTCCATGATGTTTAGGCGCTCGCGACGGATCTCGCGGTGCACATCTGTCTCCCGCTCCGCAGCTTCAACAGCCAGAGCTGCCTGTACAGCTTCTGCCAGGGTCTTAGGGTTTTTCAGGGCAACTTCCTTTCGAATATGGGGTTTCAGTCCGCGCTGGAAGTCATGTACATTATCTTCCTCGTGACGATGTGGTAACTCCAGTAGTTGCTCGCGGAAATAATTCGCGTACTTCTGTACTGTAGTCCGCTGTGTCGCGCGATCCAGATTGATACGAGCTTGCTTCGCCGGTGTACGTCCACAGAATTCGGTGATTAGTGCCGCCTCCATGTGCGTAATACTGGTAAAACCGCCGCCAATTTCGTCGTGCGTACTCGCCACTTGCGCGTACCACCACTTGGA
This sequence comes from Tetraselmis striata, assembly GCA_006384855.1. Classification (NCBI taxonomy): domain Eukaryota; kingdom Viridiplantae; phylum Chlorophyta; class Chlorodendrophyceae; order Chlorodendrales; family Chlorodendraceae; genus Tetraselmis; species Tetraselmis striata. The sequence goes on along the minus strand of VCJN01001040.1, from coordinate 41,602 downwards.
TACGGGTCCGTGAAAATAGCCAGATGCCCAGTACACGCTACGAAGTTCCTCCGGGTTTACGTTGTGATATTTCAGGTAACCCCGTGCATGACGAAACCAGTTCCGTAGCTCGTCGATATTTGTAGTCGATAGCTTCTCGATCTTCGCTGGTTTCACATCGCTCGGCATGAGCCCAGGCATGTCGCTGGTCCGGGCAGAACGAAGCTGGTCTCGCATCTGCTGCTCTACAACTCGGCTCCGGTTCACTCGGTCGTCGAAATGACTGAAGCCTTGTCGCACGTACTCGTCCAAGCGGCGAATCTCCGCCATTGCCGCCGTTGTAGTTTGCGCTACATCTTGCATCTTCGCTTGCTCCGTCGACATAGTCTCGACTCGGTCGGCTAGTCGTTGAAGCATGCTCATCATGGTTGCGAGGGTCGGTTGCGTGCCCTCTTGACCTCCTTCGAGCGGAATCGGCTGTGCTTCGCCGGCAGTGGCCGCTACCGGAAAGCTTCCGCTGTCCTCAGGTGGCGTCTCTCCTGGTGTAGCCATCTTTACGTCGCTTACCGCTGTCTAAGCTCCGAAACCAAGTGTTAGGCTCTAGCTTAAGCCTGTTCTTTAGGCCCTTTAGGATGCAGCGGAAGGATTTAGAAAGTATGGCCAATCTCTTCTGGTTACAGGGGTTCCTGGGTTATAGTTCTGTCTCTGAATTCTACCTAGTAGACTTGTCCGAGGCGGTATTTATACCCGCCGAGGTCATAGTCATACCTGTGCTATGTTAGCCGGGTGTCATGGGATACCCGTGCTGTGTTAGCCATGTAAGGCTTGAGTCAGAGAATTCTAGAGAATTCCAGAACAGTCTTCGGCCTTATACTACTAATATTTACGCCCGCAATACTAATATGTACAGCGACTCCGCGGATGCGTAGTCGTACTACCTTTGCGGGGGGTAATACCTGCTAGTATAGCAGAACATTATGGCTAAAGGGAAATGGAGCATAACACGCTGCCTCTTGCGCTTGCCGGGTGAGGTTGCCTTGCCCTTCCCTTCGACATGGGCTGGTGGGAGGGGGGTGCTGCTCAAGCTAGATCGAGTGGCACAGGAGGTGAAGCAGGCGGTGAGACTCCGCCGCGAGTCGAGCGAGTTCGGCCGCGAGTGCGGGTTTGCTGGCTGGGGAGGACGTCTTTAGCATCTCGGTGGTCTCGGCAGTGAGTTCTTGGATGTCGACCACTCGTTCTGCGGTGCCGCCAGGTGCGCCTTCGCGGAATGTGCGCTTGGATAGAGAGCGCCAGGGGAGTCGAGGGAGACGTCGGCCATACATGGTACCTCCGCTGCTCCGCGGTGGGCGTTGTCGTCCACGTCCATGGTGATGTCGCTCTTCTCGTAGTTGAGTTCCAACTTGTCCTCGCCGTCGGCATGCATGTCTGTCATGGGGCCGCTCTTAGGGTAGGGGCAGGGGGCACATGGGCTGGGCGAGCGCTGGGGGTTGGCTCCGCTGTTGCTCGGCGCCGATCGAGGGCTGCGACCGCAGTGGCGACTACTCCGCGCATCGGCACCACGTAATCGAGCCCATATGGGGAGTGTCGTTAGCCTGGGGGGAGTGGCGTTATCATGGTGGTCGGCCTGTGCTGCCGGGGTTGCAGCTGATGGCCGTTGGGTTGTTGGGACGAAAGGTACATGCACCGGTGCGGCGTCCGCTGGCGGCTCGGCCGGCGCCGGAGCTGGCGCGGCCTTGATCTTCTGGCTCCCCGTCGACACCGTCTTGCACCGATACTCCGTTCGGTCAGTGGTCCGGGTGCCACCGATAAGGCTGTGATGGCGGGCGGTTAGCTGCATGGCGAGGGTGTAGACCGGGCGTTGTTCGGCTCGGATGGTGAGGGATGCTGCGGGGGGGGGGGGGGGTCTTCCGAGCCTTCTTGCGTAGGCTCAGCGCGCCGTGCGGCGTAGATGGTTGTGGCATGCGGTGCTTCCGAGCTCGCATGCCTCGCGGACCGCCGTCGGCCTGAAAAGGGAGTACATGTAGCTCCGAGGGATCGAACTCGGACTCCGTGAGATAGATGACGATTGAGCGGAGGCGGACCGCCCGCATTAGGGCGATGGGGAAGGTGAGGGCCACGGCCAATCGCCGGGTGGCCGCAAACTTCTCGTCTTCATTTTGCCAAGAGAGATAGCATAAAGGTCGTCGTCCCCACGCGTAGCAGCTTCGGCTCGGTGCAGTGTTGCTTCAAGTTGACATTAGCAACCGTCATGGTGTATGTCAGCCGCATATTGGCTCGCAATAGGTCGAGGGGAGCGTTGATGCGCTTGCCCATGGTGGCGGCGATCGCCTCGGCCAGCAACTCGAACGTCGGCAGCTCCAGGTCGGCCAGGGGGGCGGTGCAAATTGCGCGAGCTGTCCGCGCGCATGGCAAGGACTGCTCGGCAAGCTCTAGAGGCAGCATTCTCCGCCGCCCCGCCGCCACACACAACCCACATGACGCACCGGCCGACCCGGCCGCTGCTGACCCCCACACCCTACCTCCGGGTGATGCGACATGGAGGCCGAAGAGGGAGAGATCCCGGCCGACCAGGCCGCCAACGCCCCCCCCCCCCGCCCCCCCCCCGGCAGTGCAAGCCTGACCGCGCCGGTCGGTCAGACCCTCCACACCCCTCGAAGACCCCTTCGTATTCAAAAGCCGCAGGAACCGGGGCCCCCGCCCATTGACGTCCCGGCCGCCGCTGCACCTTGCGGGAGCGGCAAAACAAAAACAAAACACAACGCTCGCTCAAGCGCGGCCTTAGCAATCGCCGCCAGGCCGCTACGACCGCAACTACCTCTGACTCAGGGCCAGCCGGGTCGGTCGCCCATGCGGCCGGCGAAGCCGAAGACCCCACCTCCCCCGCCCGCAAAACCGGCCATGCACGCAGACAAACTCAAGCACCAGAAGCCACGTCCCAGGCACCCCTCGCGATCCCCAAGACGCCTGTCATACACAAGTCTCCCCAACCAGTCGGCCACCCCGGTAGGTATATGGGCGCCGCAGAGGGGTCGCAGGTAACCGCTAACCGCGGCCGAAGCCCCGCCCCGCCCCGGCGGGCGGTGCGCGCGCGCTCTCGCGCCCCACCCCAGAAATACCGGACGGGGCGGTCGCTAAAGCGGCCGCTACCCTATAGAAAGCCCTAAAAGGCAAAACCTCGGTCCCGATGACGCCCGCGGCGTCACCGCCAACAGACCCCGGCTAAGCTGGGCAATCCACAACCACAAGAAGGGCGTCTCCAAGCCCCCCTCGCCGTCATGCCTGTGCTGAATTGACATGAGCCCATCGCGTTCACATATTCCCAACTGGCGCCATAGCAGGGACCCGATGGCTCGATGGAGCGTGCCACATCAAAGGAGAGTAAACCGTCGGTCGCAGTGAAGGCAGGTAATGGTCATGGCCGGTTGCCGTAAACATGCGCATGAATACATGCGCTACGGGCATCGCGCCAAGGTAGTTGTCCCGTACAATGATAGATAGAAACCCCTTATTAAACTAAGAACATTTCACAAGGAACGAGTGGTTTGCCGACTTGGTGATGCCGGGCGCGAAGCCGCGAAGCCGGTAATAGTAGACATGCGAGCATCCCAAGGATGCAACGAAAGGAGGCGGGGATGGACAGAGAAGAGGAAGGCTGGTAGCCGGGGCTGTAAATAATACACATATGTGTCCCTACTATGGTTAGAGAGTGCCATAGCTCTACAAACTTCCCCTCCACGACCGCCTACAACACCTAAGCCTTACATGCGAGTACAACCTCACCACCCCGCGTCGGACACCGCCACCCTGGTGCTCAACGACATCGCCAAACCCCACCATGACGTCACCACCTCTGTCGAACGCTACAGCGCAATGCGTCGGCGGCGGCCATTCTCCACGACATCAAGATGCAGACACTGGCCCCACATCACAGCAACCCCTACGGACTTGTACGTCTGCTCCAAACGCCTTAAGGCGGATGGCAAGACTGAGCTCCGAGACATGACAACGGGCAATGTCAAACTCGCCCTTCCAAAGTCCATGCCGCTGTGGTCATCCGCATGCAAGCCGACCCCCGTACCAGGATGGCGAACCGACTGTTCACCACCACGTGCTAGGGCTCAAAACCCCGCGTAGACTCCCCAATAATCTCACCCGCCACCCGTGCTCTACGCACAATCCACATCGCAAGCCCAACCCTCGCGGGCATATCATCCACCGAATTCCACATGTGGTTGCCCAACATCCTCACCCCCGCCATGCACGCCCGCAAAGTCGGAGTCGCCGCCAAAGGCTCCACTTGCCGTCCGGCGAACCTCGAGTCGGTGGTTATCGCTGCCGCAGACGCAACATGGCAAGCGCATGAGGCACCCTCCGACATCTCCCCCCCTCCGGTGTCCCCATCTGGCCGTTTCCGATGGTGCGCCTCTCCGACGCGTTCCTATACAATACCTTGGAATTACGCCCTGTCCACAAATCAGGCTCCGCCACCACAACATCCCGTCTGGAAATGGCCTCCGAAGATGATGCCCTTCTCCTCGCGGGGACGGCACAAGGAGCATTGATCTGCCTCCCCGCAACGGACCACATGCCGGAACTCCACCTCCAGATCAGCAGCGCACTGAACCCATCCCCGATTTCGCCCTCCCCGGGCAACGAGGCGTCGGAACTGATCAGTGATGCCTTCTTCACATGGGTCATGGACGGCCACCTCGAACCCCTCGACTGTTAGGCTATTGCTTAAGTATGTTCTTTAGGCCCTGTAGGATGCAGCGGAAGGATTTAGAAAGTATGGCCAATCTCTTCTGGTTACATGGGTTCCTGGGTTATATTCTGTCTCTGAATTCTCCCTAGTAGACTTGTCCGGGGCGGTATTTATATCCGCCGAGGTCAATAGTAACACCTGTGCTATTATGTTAGCCGGGTGTCATGGGATACCCGTGCTGTGGTAGCCACGTAAGGCTTAAGTAAGAGAACTCTAGAGAATTCCAGAACAGTCTTCGGCCTTATACTACAAATATTTATACCCGCAGTACTAATATGCTACTTTAGCGGGGAATTATACCTGCTAGTATAGCAGAACATTATGGCTAAAGGGAAAATGGAGTATAACACTCTCTCCCCCTTAAGCACAAGCGTCCTCGCTGTGCATGTGTCACATGACTACAGGAAACTACAGTCTTGGTCTTGATCTTGAAGTTCAGGCGGAAGGTACTCGGCTTGGGTAGCGATTCCGGAACCGAATGAAGTCTGGGCTCACAGTAAAATGTCGGTATGGTTTAGACAGTAAGAACGACCGGAAAATGTCCAAGTGTTTGACTCCGCGTAGGGGCTCCCAGGTGTCTTCGCTTGGTACGTTATACGGGAACGCCCATTGCACTCGAAACAGTAGTCCAGTAGTGCCATTGTTGTCGAAGGCAACATCAAGTATGTCTTGAGCATGGAATCGGTTTGCGTCATGGACAATCGGTACTCGTTCATGCTTCGCCGCTTGGTCAGGGTCGTCCTACCACTTTTCCAGCATACTCACGTGCACCACGTCGTGGACTCGTACGCCCGCAGGTAGTTGCAATTGGAAAGCAACTGGTGAGATCTGCTCTGTAATGACGAAGGGGCCCACGTAGCCGTCGCGTAGCTTAGGACAAGGCTGTTGAATAAACTTGAACTGAGACGCTTTCAGCTTAACTTTGTCCCCGGTCTTGAATGGTACGGTAGTCGTTTACGATTAGCTGCAGTATGCATACGAGTTTGAGCATCCAGTACGCAATCATGCGCGAAGCGATGAAGGTCCTGTACATACTTGACGTGTTCATGAAGAGCTCGATTTGGCTCGGTTGCGAGTTGAGTAGTAGTAGTCGGCTCGAATCCCAAAGTCGCCTTGAAAGGGGACATAGTAGTCGAAGCCGACTGAGCAGCGTTGATCACAAACTCCACGTTGGTGAAGTGGTTGACCCAATCATCGTGCAGAGGGTGCACGTAGCAGCGTAGCACTTGCTCCCAAGTTTGGTTAGTCAAACTCCGTACCGTCCGGCCATCGGTTGCTGGATGAAAAGCTGTAGAGATGTTCAGCTTAGTACCCATGGTATTGAACATAGTTTGCCAGAATTCCGACATAAATATTGGGTCTCGGTCAAAGATGAGTTTAGCCGGTAGGCCGAAATGACGAAAAAGTGAGCGATGCATAATTTCCGCTAGGCCTTCAGCAGTAACTGTCTTCGTAGTTGGCTCAACAATTACTCGCTTTGACAGTAGACATACGAAAATCACTACAGAGTCATACCCCTGGCACTCCGGAAGATCTGTGATTAAATCCAGGGATATTACCTCAAATGGTCGTGACGGTACGTCATGGGGCTGAAGTAAGCCGTATGGCTTATGCCGGGCCGCCTTAGTGCGTTAACAAGTAGGGCAGCGTCGCACGTAATTAATGACAGTCTCTTTCATACGGGACCACCAGTACAGTTCCACAGTACGCGCCAGTAGTCGTCGTCCTCCTCGGTGTCCAGCAGTAGGTGCGTCATGTAGTTCGTACAGTGCTCGTTGTCGCAGGTCCGCCACATTTGGTACGTAAAGTCGCGAGCCGTAGGCGTACAGTATACCGTTACTGTGACGTACGAGCCAGCATGGTAAAGCGATTCCAGGTATTCGTCGGAGTCATATGCGGTCTTGATTTCGTCGTAAAACTTGTCCGCATGTAGTCGCGACTCCATAGAAAATAAAACTGAATTTATTTCGCAGTCATCCTCGTCTTCTGACCAGTTGTTCAGCAGCTCTAGCTTCTGTAGCGCATCCTTCAAGTCGGGTCGCCGAGAGAGGGCGTCCGCATGATTGGCAGCTCCTCGCTTGTAGACGATGTCCATATGTCGTTGGTAAGGCGCAAACACTTGCAGCCATCGTACTTGTCGCGTTGACAAATTGCGTTGGCGAAAGAAGTGTCGTAGCTTGTCATTGTCGGTGATGACCGTAAAGCCCGCCGCTCCATCGAGGTAGCATCGGAACTTGATGAGTGCATAACGAACCGCTAACAACTCTTGCTATGTCATGTACCGGGTAGTGAACTTCGTGTTTGTTCATCTTGCGTGCATGGTATGCAACAGGTCGAAGTCCTGAGCCAAGACCTTGCAGCAGCACGGCTCCCACTGCAAATCCAAAAGCATATGTATACAGTGTGTAACGGGTGTCCGCAGATGTGTCCGGTTTACTCAGTACATGTGCTCGTACCATTGCGTCCTTTAATGCACGAAACGCCGCATCAGCACGAGGCATCCACACAAACTCCGGTTGATTCTTCGTCATGTCATGTAGTGGCTCCGCAACAGCCGCGAAATTATGGATGAACTTGCGGTGATAGCCAGCAAGGCCGAGAAAACCTCGTACGTCCTTTACTGTCTTCGGCACGGGCCACTGTTGAACTGCCTCCACCGGGGGTCCATCTTGATATGTCCTGCTTCGACGATATGCCCCAAAAACTCCACGCTAGTACGGCCGAACGAACACTTCGACAGCTTGATATGCAAGTGGTGTCGTTGCAACTCCCGTAGCACCAATCTGATGTGCTCGAGATGCTCTTCAGCTGTCTTGCTGTAGATCGGCACGTCGTCCATGTATACCACGCAGAATTTTCCGAGATAGGGTCTCAAAACACGGTTCATCATGCATGGTCTAAAATACAGCTGGGGCGTTTGTCAAGCCGAAAGGTAACACATAGTACTCGTAGAGTCCATAGTGTGTCCGGAACGCTGTTTTGTAGATGTCTTCCGGTTTAATTCGTACTTGATGATAGCCTTTATACATGTCCAGAGTACTGAAAGTAGTCGCACCGTGCAATGAGTCCAATAATTCGTCAAAACGAGGAAGCGGGGTCCGGTCTTTCTTCGTAAGGTACTTCAATTTACGGTAGTCCACACACACGTCTTTCTTGCGCACAAATAAAATTGGGGCGCCGTAGTTTGACTTGGACGGACGAATCTACCCTTTTGCCAACAGTTCCTCAAGTTGTGACCGTACCTCTTGTAACTCCGCTGGTGACATACGGTACGTTCGTTCCTTGGGGGGTTCATCGCTCTCCAGGTTGATCTCAAAGTCGAACTCGCGCTCCGGTGGCAGGTCAGTAGTCCGCGATGATGTCTGCAAACTCCATAAGGGACTCCTTGAGCTCCTCGGTCCACTCGGTCGAATGGTCCGTACGCAGCTCAGCTACCGCATCGAACACCTCGCGTACCGCAACCGCAACGACTCTTCCTCAGCTCCGTCCTTCGCCATCTTAGCCGAGTACAGGTGGTAAACCGTCGTAGGTATTGTGTACTGCTTCGCTGTAGCAATGTGTTGTCCAATCTTCCGGTGTTTATTGATTTTAGCAATCCAGTCGATGTCAGGATTAACTGTTTCTAGCCAAGGTTGTCCGAGAATAATGTCGAATTTCTCCACGTCTGTAACTATAGCGTCCAATTTGTAGTCGAAAGCTCCTACGGTGAGTACTTCACTCCTCAGCCGCTTGGTACTGGTACTCACACTGCCGTCCGCCAGCTTAATGCGATACCTTCCTCCGGATACTGTAGGGCACTGATGCTATTGTACCCATTCAGTACTCGCAAAATTTTCGGTTACACGAGAGTCCACCAGAATTTTACTGTGTCGTCCTCGCAATTCGCCAGTAACGGCTAGTAGTCGGGTACCGCTCGGTGAAGATACGTTGCACACATTCGATGTGGAGTCTTCGCCAGGTAGTCGGACGTTACGGTTGACATATTCATCAATTTGTTCGCCGAAGCTTTCGTACCGTAGTGGATAGCGTACTGTGTCCGTCTCCAGATAACTTGTACATCGTGCCTCCAATAATTTCTTCCAGGTTGTCCATAGTGCACGGTTCAAAGGAGTCTTCGTAGGTACAGTATTACGACGAACGCGATACAGGTATACACGACACCGATTGTTTCCCGTCCGCTGAGTGCCGAGGTACCGTAGATTGCTCTCCTGTACCCGGTACCCAGTTTGCTCGAGTAATCGTCGTACTGCTGTTGTCTCCGGCGTCGCGTCCGTGTCGCCGCGCTTGCCTTCTGGAAACCAAATCAGTCCGCTGTCTTCTATAGTCAGAAGCACTCGCCTGCCATCGGTTACTAGAACCTTCGAGTGCGCCCACTCAGGCTTCGGTGGGGTTCTCAGGTGCTGCGGTAGAAACCGTGCGCCGGCACCATCGTCAGCGTAGATCTGTGTCGCCCATCGAGTGGGGCCAACATCCTGTCTCGCACCTTCTATGCCATCGTTCGTTGGACACGTAAACACAGAAGTCTCCGCTAGTAACTCATCCACCAGACGAAAATTTCGAAGTAGTCGAAATCACGGCTTACGCGACCATTTTGGGACCACAATTATTGCTCGCAGATGCGGATGCAATAACTTATGTAGAAGGTAGTGGCCCAAAAATTCTTCAATTCGGTCATACGGGGCATTTAGCCAAATACGCCGATATTCTCCGAGATCTCGTTTCTAAAATGGGCGCGTTGGACAGCAAAAACTACGAGAAATTTGAGAATTCAGGCCGTCATTGTCGCAAGCTCCGTCCATGTCGCAGGGTCCGTATTTCTTCGTGTACTCGTGAAATAATTCGCGATGTACCATCCATTCGCTGAAATCCTTGTGGAGGAAATCATGCCTCAGTGTCGTTCGAGGATACGAGGGCTGTACTTTTGTAGTCTCACGAGCCGTTTTAGGGGACAGTCCTTCACCCTGCCGCGCGCCGCGCGCGGCCGACTCACGTCTTAGTTTCCCGGCCGGGTCTTTCTGGGTCGATAATCAGAAATCTTCTTCTTCTTACTCGGGCACGCGGACGCAACATGACAGAACTTTCGCCCTGCAGATAAAGAAGCATCCCTCCTTCTTAAATCTCTCAAACTCCTTCTCGGTCAATCGCCGCGCCATCAACATGTCGTCTTCTTGTTCTGTAACCTCACCCTCAGCACTGCTGAAGTACCGCTCGTCGTCGTCGCCATCGTCATCTATATTTGATGTTCAGGCGCTCGCGACGGATCTCGCAGTGTACATCTGTCTCCCGCTCCGCAGCTTCGACAGCCAGGGCTGCCTGTACAACTTCTGCCGGGGTCCTAGAGTTTTTCAGGGCAACTCCTTTCGAATGGAGAGTTTCTGTCCGCGCTGGAAGTCATGTACATTATCTTCCTCGTGACGATGGGGTAACTCCAGTAGTTGCTCTCGGAAATAATTCGCGCACTTTTGTACTGTAGTCCGCTGTGTCGCGCGATCCATATTGATAAAAGCTTGCTTCGCCGTTGTGCGTCCACAGAATTCGGTGATTAGTGCCGCCTCCATGTGCGTAATACCGGTAAAACCGCCGCCAATTTCGTCGTGCGTACTCGCCACTTGCGCATACCACCACTTGGACAGATGTCCGTGAAAGTAGCCAGATGCCCAGTACACGCTACGAGGTTCCTCCGGATTTACGTTGTGATATTTCAGGTGACCCCGTCCATGACGAAACCAATTCCGTAGCTCGTCGATATTTGTAGTCGATAGCTTCTCGATCTTCGATGGTTTCACATCGCTCGGCATCAGTTCATGCATGTCGCGGGTCCGGGCATAACGAAGCTGGTCGCGCATCTGCTGCTCTACAACTCGGCTTCGCTCGGTTCACTCGGTCGTCGAAATGACTGAAGCCTTGCCGCACGTACTCGTCCAAGGGGCGAATTTCCGCCGTTGCCACCTTTGTAGCTTGCGCTACTTCTTGCATCTTCGCTTGCTCCGTCGACATAATCTCGACTCGGTCGGCTAGTCGCTCGTTGAAGCATGCTCATCATGTTTGCGAGGGTCGGTTGCGTGCCCTCTTGACCTCCTTCGAGCGGAATCGGCTGTGCTCGCCGGCAGTGGTCGCTACCGGAAAGCTTCCGCTGTCCTCGGGTGACGTCTCTCATGGTGTAGCCATCGCTTGCCGCTGCCTCAGCTCCGAAACCAAGTGTTAGGCTCTAGCTTAAGCATGTTCTGTACGCCCTTTAGGATGCAGCGGGACGATTTAGAAAGTATGGCCAATCTCTTCTGGTTACATGGGTTCCTGGGTTATAGTCTGTCTCTGAATTCTCCCTAGTAGACTTGTCCGAAGCGGTATTTATATCCGCCGAGGTCATAGCAACACCTGTGCTATGTTAGCCGGGTGTCATGGGATACCCGTGCTGTGTTAGCCACGTAAGGCTTGAGTCAGAGAACTCTAGAGAATTCCAGAATAGTCTTCGGCCTTATACTACAAATATTTATACCCGCAATACTAATATGTACAGCGACTTTGCGGATGCGTAGTCGTACTACTTTAGCAGGGAATTATACCTGCTAGTTTAGCAGAACATTATGGCTAAAGGGAAAATGGAGTAAAACATCGCCCCCCCCCCCCCCCCCCCCCCCCGCCCCCGCCCCCCCGGGCCAAATCGCGGCTGTTGTCATCGACGCCCTCCATCGTCGCCATGCATAACTCCATGCCCGCGCCCCACACAATATGACCCTCCTCACCGAGGAGCTTCAAGCCGCCGGTGTCGACTTCACCACGTACCCGACCTAACTCAAACTCCGTACTTGCCAAACGGGTGAAACCGCCATCCCACGTAGACCGCTATACAATGACCCATGGGCCATGCGAGTTGGTCACCTCCCCACTGGCGGTGATCTTCGGTGATCTTGACGCAGACCCGCCGCCTTCGCTTCACCATCTATGACGACGCCACCAACCCAAACGCCTACCGCATGCCCCCCCCCCCCCCCCCTCCTCCCCCACCAATGACGGCGAGTGGTCAACCGGCCAGTAGACCCGCGTGGCTGCTAGGCGCACTCGCTACCCGTTGAGCCGGACTACGCTTCATCGGCGTTTCCTTAGACGAGTGCGGTGGAGGCAACCTGCACAGATACACCCGCCCGGACAGCACCAACACCGAGCGTGCCCTCTTCATCCGGGCGGCAATAATGGCACAGCTCGCGGGTTGGACCGCCATCGACTCAGGCTGCGCCTCCGAAAAGCCCTCTGCCCTCCGGCGCACCCAAAGAGAGCGCCGCACCCCGACGTCAGGCGGCCGAGGCGGCCGAGGGCAAAGCCGCGGCCCGCCCAGTGGCGGCCGCCGCCAGAACGAAAAACCGCGGTAGTAGCCACATCACGGGCCGCAGCTTCCTCCCACCCGAGACCCAGACTACCGAGTCCTCCGCTTAACATAGCCCCAAGCCGACATCAGACCCTCTCGCGGACCCGACCATCCGCATATCCGCAACCCAATAACCACAACGCCAACCCATCCAAACACGGCAGCCCCCTGACGTCAAACCCATGGACCGAGGCTGTAGCCCCGCGCCTCGTCAGCGGCGAATGGCCCACAAGCGCACAGCAACCGCGTCCCGACCCCCTTCATCGGCAAAAAGCCCCAAGCGAACGAACTCTCTCTCCCGGCCCGCACTCGCACCCCAAGTGACCTCTCATGCCGAGAGACCTCCCCCGAAGCCGACCTCCGCAAGAAAGTCATCTCGGAGACCGCCACCTTGCTCACCCGACGCTTCCCCCGCACGCACCCCCGCCTCACCGCCATGACTGTGGCCCTGGGCGCGGGCGGCCCACTACACCCCATCACACGCACGCCCTCACCAGATCCCCATGCGGAGAACGAACATGGCAGGCGACCCACTACCCTCCATCCGGGGAGGAGTACCTCGACCTCGTGGAAGAAAAAAATGGGAGCGAGGCCATGGACGACGACGAGGGGCTCTAACTTATCCGCCACCCCTCCTCCCCAACCTGCCTCTCCCCCACCAACGCACACACCTATGGCTACCGTACCAACCCCCAACACCGACAGAACCACCCTCGCGGAACGGACCTCCCGCACCCGCGCTAGCATGCCGCCTACCTCCACCCACAACCCCCACTCGGCGGGCACTTCGTGCTCCCTGCTCGCCGACATCAACACAAGCGGCACATCCCACACAACAACTCCCCCATCTAACAACGGCCGCGATGGCGCTTGCTTCGGGATGGGGACCCCCGCAAGATACCTAGAGCGGGCGTGACGCTTCTGCTGCTTTAGTCCAACTGGGTCTCCTCTGCAGTACACCCATGCCTTAGTCGGAATAGACGGTAACATTGCACCGCCCTAGCTTGACGCCTATCCGTGTAGCGGGTCGACGCTGCAACTAGCCGGGGCCAGCGGACTGGCTGGGGCTCTATGCCGAACCGGGCGAGGAAGCCGGAGAAGCCGCGAAGGCGGTGATAGTAGACATGCGGGACAGCCCAAGGTTGCACCGGAAGGATGCGGGGATGGAAACAGAACGGGAAGGCCGGTAGCCGGAGCTGTAATACACATATGTGTCCCTACGATGGTTAGAGATGGCATGCCCTAAGAATGGCATGCCCTAAGTCGATCCGGGAGGCGGAGAGCAACTCGTCGTTGGCTAGGGAGCCGCGGAAGCGCTGATGACGGCCGCCTTCGCCACGGCTGTGACGGTGTAGTCGGCTTGTCGTTGTAGAACTTCCTCTCGGAGCGCCGCCACTGCCGGCGAATCATCGTCAGCGTAGCGGGGCCGGAGGAGGCGAGCGCGTGTAATCTCGGCGAGCGTCTTGTCCCCCGCGTCCGCATCGCCCGCCGTCTTGAGCCGCAAGTAGGCGAGGAAGTCACGGCGGTGTTGGTTGCTGGCCCCGAAGGCCGCGATCACCGCCTTAAGGACGCTAACGACCTCCGGACTAGGGGGGACTGCATGGCTAGCCGCTCCCTCGATCGCCGCAGCCGCCTCGCAGAGGGTTGCGTGGGAAGCCGCATCGTAGAAGCCGAAACCGTACAGCGAGCGGCACTGGTCAAGCGTGGCCCAACGCCGCTTCTCGGTGAGAATTCTGGTGGTATCGTCAGCAGAGACGTCGTAAAGATCCGGCGTCGCAGACACGCCGGGCGCCGGATGAATCGCGAACCCGGGCGCAATAAGGGGTGCCCATTCCTCCCACGTGAAAAAGTCTCTGGCGGCGGGGGGCGGGCGTGCCAACGGCGCCCGTGCGGGCGGCGCGTCGGCCGGCGAAGGGCTCTTCGCGGCGGCGTCAGGGACTGCGGGCGAGCGTGGCTCGTAATCAGTGCCGCTAGGCCGCTGTGGGTCGCAGGACAACGTGTCGCGCAACAAGGCTGCGAGATCCGCTGCCGTGGCCTCCAGCTCGGCGCAGCGGGCAGGGGAGACGGCGGACGTAGGCTCTAGGCATGGTTCGTCGTTGGGGCTTGGAATTCTGAGCCGAGCAAATGCCGCGCTTGCAGCGTCGTGCGGGAACGGGCAAAATCAAGTCGGTAGACGCGCCCTCACATCACCGTGTGCTATGCGATTGTTGCACTGCGAGTAGCGCTACAACATGAGGGACTAGCACGTTGTATTTCAATTTCAATGTTAATTTCAATTGGCTTCGCCGCCGGGTGATTCGCCGGCTCTTCGCCTATATTGGGTAGGGCTGATCGTAGGCCGGGACGAGGCCCTCCTCTAGGTGTTGCCACACGTCGGCCTCCGCGAGGCTTCGGAACGAGGGAGAGCGGAGCCACACCTAGTGTATCGGGCGCTTGATGTCGTCGAGGTGCGGTGCTCCGAGCATGCGGGTGGAGCAGCGGCGGCAATGTCAATCGAGGATCGATGTGCCCTCTCCACTCCATTGGGTTTGCATGACGGTGGCGGCGGTTGCTTGGCGGGCCCGTCTCATGATGACAGACCCAATAGTAGCGGAGAGCTTGGTGCCGCTCGTCCCTGATGGGTCGGCGGCGGCGGGCTTGGGGAGGGGCGGCGAGTCACCACCCAGACGTCTTCTAGTACGATTACACTTCCGATTTTGGGGCTGAGGGTGCGGGTTAGGGTCACAATAATACGGTCGCGTGACTCCTCGTCCATCGCTTGATGCTTGGCCGCCAAGTCGCCGAACATCATGGCCACGTGGTTGGCGTCGTCTATGCCGGCAGGGAGGCCGGTTAGAAGCATGTGGGACTGGCGTTTCAGTATGCGATGGCGGCCGCATGTAGCCGGTGGGAGTTGGGTTCCGGCGATGTTTTTGCAGCGGCGATCGTGCGGATCGCATGCGGCTGGATTGTTGTTTTTGCTCCTCGGGTCTATCGATGTCCATGGTGGGCGTAGCGATGTCGTGGGGAGGGGTGGGGGGGGGGGGGGGGGGTCCTCTTCGCGCCGCTGTGGGCGCAGGCCGGCAGTTGGCCTGATGGTGGGTCGTCCAATCATCGGACGGTCCATTACCGTTTCACATGATGAGCATTACACTACCAATACCAATAGGCGCGCGCGGGCTCGACCAGATTTAGTACATACGCAGTATTGTACACCCGGTGGTTAGGGCCGGCGGGAAAGTAAGAAGTGACGGCCCATGGATGTGCCGGAAAATGGGGGTCAAGCGGTGGTCCGCCGATCGCACGATCTCGCAACTTAAGATGACCCATGGGCTCCGGGCTCGCCGGCGATTGAACCATCGCGGGCACCGGCGGCCACTTCAACGTCGGACGGCTTGCTGCGGGGCCTCTATCGTCTCGAGGGCCTACTGTGTGTATCACACCGGCAGTTTGATGGTCGCGGGGCCAGCAAATGAGCCGTGATCGCCTTGTCGCCGGCATGCCTGCCGCGCCACGAAAGCGGGGTGCGACATGTGTTTGTTACCTACGCTGAACCGACCCGACTTCGGGCCCATAATACGACCGACCCTGCCCCCTCAGGGCCACGTCCGCTAGGTCAGCACCCTCACAGGGTCCCAGATTGGCCCTAACTTCAAGCCCATGGGGTACGTCCTGTCGAGGTTCGGGCAGTGCAACTAGGCTTGGGGTGCGCCAGCGTAGGTGCGAACTCGACATGAGATATTATCGGGCGGTAGCTGTCACACCTGTCGGACATTACTGTACCGTTACCCAAAAAAAAAAAAAAAAACTGTACCGTTACCATAGGAAATTAGTCGTCATTACTTATGGCGGCGGTAAAATACCGGTCGTACCAGTACGCTTCATCATTCTTGCATGACTACGGATACGGTACCCGTACCGCCGGTACGAGCTCCGGGCCGCGCTACTGTACTTTGACGTAGTTGCTTGTGACGCGCTGTGTACCTGGCGGTAGGCTCTTGTTCTTTGTCTATTATAAAATGCTGCTTATTTTACTGTATATAATTCACGTGAGGACAGCCGTGCGGGTACAGGTATTCCTTACTCTAGAGTCGTACCCGCAGTCGATCGCCGCTCGATCCGCCGCGCGTCGTGCGTACAGGGTAATAATGCATGCATGCATGCTACTGGCGGGGCGGCTGCAATTTATAGATAAATATCCGAATATCCGTACCCGTACGTTGAATACATCGATGGCCTGGATGGCCACTGCAATAATCATTATCAGCGCACACGCGGCTGAACTAGTCGCTACGACTAAAGCTGAAATCAGCGAGCAAATAATTATCCCCGCTACTGGAATCGTGCTATATTGCCGCCATTGCCGTAAATTTCCAGTAATCCTTAGTCGCTAGTAAATATTAGCGGCTAACTTGTCGCCAATGTAGCAACGCCAATAAAGTTACGCGAAGGATACAGTAGCACCAGTTACACCAGGAGCACAAAAAGATACTACGGCCGTACGGGGCGGGGGCAGTAGCGACTGCATCGGTGGTATCTCGTACCCCTTCAGCTCTGCAAACAGCACCAGGCCATCCACAGGGGATGGCTGTCACAGGCGCACATCACTCGTACATACACATACCAATACGATTGTCATGCCCGCAGCGCCTTGAGAAACACAACTGCCCCTGGCTCACACTCGTTTCCATTTAAGGTACAGGATCACCATGGCATCAATGTCTCGCCACTCTTCCGCCGATGCGCCCTACGACAGTCCCACCGAGGCCGACGCCGTATTGTTAGCACTCGGCGGAAGCAAGACTTCGCGGCGGGCTCCCAAGCGCCGCTTCGACCCGAGAAGCATTCTCACATTGATCCCAAACAGCTCCGCAGAAATGCCACTCAAAGCCGACACCAACGCTGGACCAAAGGGACTAAACCCCAAGCCATTACGGGCGTGCTACACGTTCGGCCCTGTCCTTGGGATAGGCGCTTACGCGGCCGTACGCTCCGCCGTGGACGTGCACACCGGCGCGAGGGTCGCTGTGAAAGTGTTCTTCACAAACAAAAAGTCCGCAAGAGCAACAGCACTGAATGAGATTGCGCTTCTACAGCAGTTGAACCACACCTCCGTGATTCGATTCGTTGAGTACTTCGAAGAGCAACAAGGCATTTTCCTCGTCACAGAGCTGGTATCGGGACGCGACGCAGAGACTTGCCTGTTCGATCGCGGCTCATACGCCGAGGAGGATTGCCGGACCATCGCACGACAGCTGCTCCGCACCCTGGAGTACCTGCACGGTCGGGGGGTTGCCCATCGCGACCTGAAGCTCAGCAACGTGGTGCTCGGAGAGAATGACTGCGTGTCCTCTCTCAAGCTCGTCGACTTTGGACTCGCAGAAAAATTGACTCATGACGAGCCGCACTTCTCGGTGCCCTGCGGAACTCCTAGGTCCACTGCCCCGGAAGTTCTTTCGAATGACGCACGATATGGTACCAGCTGCGACCTTTGGAGTCTAGGCTGTCTGATTTTCACGCTCCTCTCCGGCGAGCCGCCCTTCGGCAGTGCTAACGGCATCCGAGGGCTTGTGCTCCAGATACGCCGCGGCGAGTACTCCATGGCTGATCCCGCGTGGCAGTTGGTCTCCGAGGGCGCGAGGGACTTCGTCAAAAGCCTCTTGACTGTCAACCCGGTGGACCGGCCTACGGCCTCGGAGGCTATGCAGCACCCGTGGCTGCAGGAGTGACGGTTCAAGGGCCGAGAGTACGTCGTAGCGACCAATATACGAATTAGATGCCCTGTGTTTGTATGGGTTCCGAGCGAGTCCCGGGCGTAGGGACCACGCGATGTGACAATAGCAATCTAATAGCTGTATGAGCTTGGATCTTCAGGATATAATAGAGCGCAGTTATCGACAGCGAGTTCCATTGACAGTGCAGCTTTCGGCTCGCTTATATGATTTGGAACTTTATTATTATAATGTAACTTAAAAGTCGGTGTCCCAGTGTCAAGCTCTGTTGCAAATGGCACTTAATTTCATAGAGACGAACTGCCGGACTTACCCATCAAGGACGGCCAAGCATCACAGAAGCAATCTCAGCAGCACATACGCCCACGCATGCATCCTGCTCCTAGAACGATTCGCGGTATCTCTATATGATTACCCCCCCCCCCCCCCCCCCCCTCATAATATCATAAGGCTGGAACTTACAATCTCCGAGATGATATAAAACAGCACTTGTGAGCCTTAGGGGCGGATTCGGTATGGATGCATTGTCCCAGTGATGATCACCAGCCCGGATACTTATCCAACTAGAGAATGTATATTTGTACATACAAGCATAGGTATATATGTATATAGTGTATAGATAGAAGTGACTCCGGTGGTGGTAGTTTTCACTAAGAACCTACCGCTGAAGGCCTCGCCTATAAATCAAAGCGCGGACAATTCACATTTCATTACCAATAACAATCATAATAATTACCAATGATAAGAATTGTTATCATATTAATGTAACAATCATAGTAATAATCAGAATAATATATAATTACCTCAATCAACGTAATTGGAGCTGGAGTTGCGCTACGGACAAAGCGCAATTGCCCCCTCCCGCTGACATGGTGGGCGGCGGGGCGTGGTGTGACACGACAAATGCGTGGTATCAATTCCTAGCTAGCTTCCGGTGTGCATCTGAGTCTCGCGTCAATTGTCGTGCCCCTCATCACCGACATGGGTGACTCCGCACCATTGCGCGATGTCGACAGTCACCCCCGCTTTTGTAGCCGCCCATGACAAGTTGTACACAGCATCGGCAGCATGCCATCCCAGCCGATAGACACTGCTGCACCTTCCTTGCTGTACCTGCCCCTCGGGATATCAGTCCATCTCCACCGAGAGGCCGCCGCATATCGCGAGTGCGGCAAATGTATGGGTGCATATCCACAAATGCGGTGTTGGCAGTGTGCATGACTCTCCTGGCAGTGACTGCTGAATGATGCGGAAAACACACCCAAGCCACTCGGCGACGCTATATCAGGAGCTGAATTGTCTAAGTGGGGCCTGTCCAAGTGTGGGGGAAGTGTCTAATCGGGCAGTCCTGTCCAAGGGGGCGAGAACAAAACGGGACCTGATGACCCCCATGGCTGCTATGTTCCGATGCGTATATAGCAGCATTGGTTACGTGGCGTCCACCGCTGCTTTAAGGCCATGTATGCCAACACTGCGCCTGCCAGATCGGCAGCCGCCATTCCCGCGCTCACATGCGCCTCCAAGAGCCTAGGCAGCTCGTTGCTGCGCCTGCGTTGGCCTGTGTTTGGTCAATCTGGCAGCGGGGGGTTCTCGGTAGCAGAGCCAGTGAATGACGCGGAGCGCAGGAAACCCCGCTGGCGCTCCGGAGGGGGCAGCGCCGACCGGTGGCTGGGGCCGGCTGTCTGCGGGCGAGGCTGCTGGGGGGCAAGTGGCGGAAGCTTGCCGTCGGCCCCGACAGAGTGTTTTGGAAGGCCTTGGTAGGGTGTCCTGGGGGCGGCGTCCAGGAGCGGGTGGGCGGCATCGGCAGCAGGGGGAGGCCTGGTGAGCGCCACGCGGCTGTCCTGCGTCCCTGCGCTGTGGGAGGCCCGGCGCGCAAGGAGCCCACCAGATGACCCACGATTCAGCCTGGACGTCACGCCATCCTCCCAGCGCTTCGCTGCTGGCTCACTTGCGCCCTGTGCCGGGTGCACGTTGGCGAGAGCCGCCTCAACCTTGGTTTGGAGCGCCCCAAACGCTTCCATCAGTTGCTCGATGTGCAGCGGTTGCCCAGCCGGGTCCGGCAGCGCGCCAGCCGAAGCGCCTGGGGCGGGTGATTGTGGGGGCTTGCTGTCGGCGTCAGACTGCTCCGCGCCGGTTGTGGGCTCATCCGGCCGGCACCACACCGGCCTGCCGTCCTTCACCGCCTTGCGGAGCCCGGAGCGCTTCACCCACGTCTCGCCGTACTTGCCCACAAGCAGGTCGTCCAGGACACGCCTGCTGAGCTCTTGCATCTCCTTCTGTACCTGCTGCAGTTCCGCCGCCGGCAGCTCCACCAACGACGGGGAAGTCGGCAGGCTCTGGGTTCCCTCGTCAGCCATGCTCATGGTCTTGATCACCTCCTTGCCGCGGCCCACCGCCTTCTCGACCACCGCGTTGATGCCCTCCGCATTATTGCCAATATTAATCTCCATCTCCTGCTGCAGGCAACTCAGCCACTCCTCCATGCCCTCTGTGAGCAGCACCGGCACGGGCACGCCTGTCGCGAGGCGCGCCGCTTGGGCCGCCAGCCTGAGGACAGTCATGCCAATGCGGAGGTAGGGCGCCGCCTTCTTGACCCACTCTCGGGTGAGTCTCACCTCAAACCCCGCACCGCCGTTGGTGTCCGCCAGCCGCTTGCTGTCCTCGCTCACGAAGAACAGCCGCGCATCCTTGTTCAGAAGCGCATCCAGCGGCTTGGCCATCCACTTTTTCACGGAGCCCAGCAAGCTGTCTCCCTTGGCTCGTGTACCTTCAGGCAGGGGCACGATCACCACCAGCGTGGGAATGTCCATGTTGTGCAATAGGAGCTCCGTCAGCATCGTGCTCTGGAGGGATGCCTCCGCGCAGAGCTGCTCCAGCGTGCTGCCCATGGATTTTAGGTGGCTGTGCATCCCGTCAAGCCTCCGCTCGATGCTCGTCTTAAATTTGCGGATCTCCTGGGCAAGCTCCCCCTCCTTCCCCGCACCGAGTTGCGCCCCTGGTTTGACGTAGCACATTGCAACCACCCGCGCGAAGGAGAGAGGGGGGGGTGCATTGGGTCGATAGCCAAGTCAATCCATCAAAAACAACTCGCGAAACATTTGATCGGGTTTGCGGGTCGAGTCAATATGTTGTTTTGCGCCAACGGGTCCGAAGATCCATGCGGTATTCGTGGTTTATTCCAACATATTTTGAGATGAATGTAGCTTTTCTCTTGTCAACGGGGGTGGGGGGGGGGGGGGGGGTGCAAATTGATATTACTGTGTACCACAAACCCAAATTGTGGTTACGGTAGGATGACTTGTACACCTTCCTGGCACATTAAACCATCCCATGCTGCAGTTGCTGGATGGGCGGCGTGTGTGTCAATGTGTATCCCCGCAGCAAAAGGGCCGATATGACTGGGTGATGGATGAGGTACCCCTGGAGGCAGCAATCCGGGCATTGCCGGCTCGCGCAGCGACACAGGTGCAATTGCAATCGCGGCCGCTCACAAGCCGGGTGGTGGTGGGGGGGGGGGGGGGGTGCGCACTCACCGCCCGCTGGCATGAATGGGTGGTCGAGGACCTCGGCGAAGTTGCGCAGCCCGAGGCGCTGGGTCAGCGGCATGCTGTCGTTGTCCTTCCACCCCAGCCGCTCCTTCTCGTCCGGTTGCAGCAGCTTGCGCAGCAGATCCAGCGCGAGCTCCGCCTGATTCGGATTCCCCGCCAGCCGCTGCCTAACCAGCTGCAGGCGCTCGTCCAGCGGCTCGCGGTGCACCGTCAGGCCGGCCACCACTTTCAAGTCCGGCCGCTTGATGTTATCAGACTGGTCCGTGTGCCACAAGGTCTCGGAGGTGAGCAGGTGGAACAGGGTGCATCCGAAGCCCCACATGTCGAACGCCTTCGTCGCTTTGTAGGCGCTGAGAGGGCTGCCCCCCTTGCCGGGGCGAGCTGCATCACCGTGATCCCCGCCATCGGCGCCATTGCTGTCAGCTTCGTAATCGCCGCCAAGCGCTGCGACGTCGTGCTTCGCGGGCTCGGATCCGCCGCCGTGAGCGGTGTTGCTACCGCGAGCACCGCCGGCGCTGTGGCTGGGCGCCGCGGTTAGCATCAGTGCTGCCACCTCTGGAGGGCAGTACCCGCTGCTGGGCAACTTGGAGCCAAATTTGTCACCAAGCCCGCACGAGACGTCCAGGTCAATCAGGCGCCAGTCCTGATCGAACCTCACGATGTTGAGGGGCTTGATGTCGCAGTGCGCGACGCGGCGGGCGTGCATGTCCTGCAGGGCCAAAGCCACCTGGCTCGCAATGTGCTTGATCAGGGAGAGCTCCTCCAGGTTGCCGGCGAATCGCTCGTGCATGATGGCTGCCGCCAGGCTGCGGTCGCCCTGCTCCATGACCAAGCAAAACACCGATCGCGGGGTAGCCTCCTTGTACGACAGCCAACTGGCATACTCCGCCGCCAGCTTTGCGCTCCTATGTGGGGTCTCGACTGGGGGCGACTCCTCTGCCACTGCTGCATGGGAGTCCTTGCTGTCTTCTTGCGCCGACACCTCTGCGATTGTGCTCTGCAAGCATGAGGTACGTCAGCGTTCTCCACTGATCCCTACTTAGGGAAGACATCTCAAGGCGCATTGTTGCGTGCATTCACGACGAGAGGTGGAGTTTGAGGCAGGGACCTGCCTTGGCATCAGCCAGCTGCTCTTCTCCGCCCTCCGCCCCTTCGATGTCCGGCGGAGGTGCCTCTGCAGGGACAGTTTGTGCACCATCAGCAGGGTCCGCGAAAGCAAGCCATGCAATGGTGGAGGACGCTGCCCCACATGCGGCTTACCGGAGGAAGCGCCCTCAGGTTGGGGAATGCCATCACCGACAAGATGGACCTCCTCCAAACCGGGTTCGTAGATGCCATGCAGCTCCGCCACTTCGTCAGCCCTCATCTCCTCCAGCTTTCGCGTAAACGACTCATTGAGGGCTTTGCCCACAGAGAGACCGTCGGTCAGCCCTCCGCCATAGTCGGCTATGAAGCGGACGACACGGGAGGTGCCACTCCCTGGGCCATCAGGATTGAGGAGCTTCCTCTGCGCCAGCTCGTTCTCAAACTGCTCACGGCTGTGCAGTAGCTTGAGAGCCACCCGTTTGCCCTTGAAGCGTCCTCTGGCGATCTTCTCGTCGCCGTGGTCCGTCGCAAATAGGACCACGCAGGTGTCCGACACGTGCGCCGGGGGCCCCGGGTCGATGTCATACCTAACATCGCGCAACAGAGTCAACATCCAACAAAGAACATTACTTGTCGTGCACAAAATATTGGGATTGAAATTGATGCAACTTTATTCCCAGGCAAACCAGGCCAGCTGCCTCACGGCCCGGCTGCATGTCGCCGTACAGGGTCGGCCGTAGTCTGTAGCATGCAGCCCTCTGAAGGCGAAATTGTAAACAGCGTAGCTGTGAACTGCCGGGCCGTGCGTTGCGTCTCTTTGCGCAATGTGACACGAGCAGAATGTGAAACTATGGATGCGTTCAAATGCATTGACAAGCGCATATTTTGAGAATGTAAAACAGCAATGATGCGATTCGTAATAATGCAGGAGCAGAATGATAAAAACACTTGTGAGAGCTTTGCACACATAAGATTATGTCCAACGTGAAGTTGCGATGGGAAGCAACACGCCGGATGGCTGCGTGGCCTCACCTGCGCAGGAAGTACAGCCCGGCCTGCATCTCAAGCCGGCAGTCCAGCGCGGCGTCATCAATAGCGCGAATCAGCCTCCCCCTACGCCTCTGCATGGTCCATGCAAGCATGGGCTTTGCTGCGACGACCCTGCCCACCGCGCGAGCTGCCTCCGGAACCCTGACAGCCTTGAACATGGACTGCGGGGGGCCTGCCGCCAGAAGCACTTCCACAGTCTCATCACACAGTGGGTAATGTCGCAGTGCGATGTCCAGAAGAAGGAAACCGCTGCCAGGAGGAATCTCCTCGCTGGCAGCCTCTGGGTTAAGCTCTATCAGCTGTCGAACGACTCCACCGGCGGCCCTGTTCTCCACGGCAACCCTGGCGGCCCACTTTGCCGCTGCATGAGGATTCGGTACGCTGATGCAACATGCAGGCGTACACACAGGGATGTCAAGAGCTTGTGAGGCTGCCAAAGTATCCGACACATCTATGCCGATGGCCGTGCATCATGCACGTGCAAACTACAACGTACGCTTCCGCCATGTATGCATGAAATTTGATATGTATATATGTATGTATATATTTATGTATCTGTTTATACATATATGTAAATGTACATGTACACACACACACACACACACACACACACACACACACACACACACACACACACCTCGCTTCAATGATAGGGTTAGAAACATGAGCGGGCGCTCAGCGATGACTACCCCGCCGATCAGCACTGGGTCCAGGCACTGGTACGAGTGGTATAGCATGTACTATGAGTAAATTGCTGCTATTCGTATATATGATATGCGTGCAGTAGCAGCATCGGCGCGGACATGACAAAGTAGCGATGCTTTGCGGACCCTTCATTTCAGAAACAAGATAATTGGGCTATACGGCGGGCTGATTTTCGATCTCTGTAAACAACAATCAGCATACGGTTGTTCCTGATGGCAAAGCCATTATATTACTTATACTATATAGTATACAGTATATACTATATAGTATCGAGAGAGCGAGAGAGAGAGAGAGAGAGAGAGAGAGAGAGGAACCTTACATAGAGCTGCAGGTGGGCAGGGGGCATCACCGCCTCCCAGTTGCGTACGCAGCTGAATAAATCCCTAAGGCAGCGCCACATAGCATTACTGCACCCTGGAATGGTTGCTGTGCGGGATCCTGCAGCTTTCCATATATATATACTTATATATATGGAAAGGCTATCCTGCAGCTTCCCATATATACACTGGTTTCCATATTATATAATAATGAGTACAGCCGGTATATCGCGGTACTGTCCTCGCGTACGATTGTCGTTGAGGAACCTTCCGATTGTCCTTTTCTGGTGAATTTCTGATATCGCCTTCTGCAGCTAGCTCATGTAATTGTCGTTGATATCACGTGCTGTAGCGAGTAGTAAATAGGCGCGCGGCGCCGGCGCAGCTGCCGAGCATCGGTACCAAGACACCGCAAATGGCATACAGCAGCTAGTCGCTATATTTTATACATATGTGGTGAGAAATTATAATATTATAATAAAAAGTACAGCCAACAGCATACATACCTTCGGCCTTCTGGGTCTGTCATGATCGCAGGCACTTTTTCCATTGCCGTTGCACGCCCATGGCCGCGGAGCAGCAGCCGGACCAGCTCCACACTCCTTGGGTTGTTGATAATGTCGGGGCACAATAGAATCACGTGCAGGGGCAGCAGCCCAGCGCGGGTTTTCTCCCACACTGCGCGCGGGTTGCCGCTCAAGAGGCGTTCCAGCAAGGACTCGGAGAGCTCACGTCGCGTGAGCGCCACATGCAGGGGAAGCCTGCCCTGGGCATCAGCCCTGCACAACACGTCTGGAAACTTTTTCGTCGGCAGAAACAAGTTTGCTGCGTGTTCAAGCTGCTCCGCAGGCCTGTCGGGCACTACATTCTCCTGCTCCATGCCGGCTTGGCTGCGTTTACCGCTCTCCTGAGGCGTACTCAGTATTTTAAATTGTTCGTTGTCAAAAAGCAGGTGGAGTGGAAGCTGGCCATCGGTATTGCATATGTGTGCCAGAGTGGGAGACTGCGCCAGCATCGCCTTCAAGTCTTTTTCTGTCAGGGACTGCGATCCAGTGAGTCGGGCTGTCAACGGAGTCTGCTCAGAGAATGATGGACACCACGCTACTGACAGGACAATGTACTTGCCAACGTCGTTGCTGATATTCATGCGATCCCCGGTAGGCATTCCTTTTGGGGCTGCTGGAGGTGTTAGGCGCAGGAACTTGTTTGTCCTGCCAAGCGCTGTGCTGTTCATCACTACAACGTCTTTGTTGTGCAGGCCTGCAAAGGCCACAGCCTTGCCGTTTGGATGGACACTGACCGCGTGTGCGCTGACAACCACACCGCAGTCAAGCTCAGCACCATTGCGCATGGTCTTTGGGTTGTGCTTCGCCTGCTCTACAGTGTTTGGCTGGCTTTGCGAGGATGCCAAGACAGAGAGTGAGTGCTTTCCAACGGGATCCTCAGTAGTGCTATGTCCGGAACCATACTTCATCTTCCGTACCACAGCCTCTGTGGCATAGTCCGACAGAGGGATGACATCTGCGTTCTTGTGTGCGGTTGATGTCCCTCTGTTATCAGAAGTTTGGCGGTCAAGAGTTTCCACAGAACCCTTGCCTACTTTCCAACCGAACCCACAGAAGACCGGCCTGTCTTTCGTTGTGCACGGCTTGGAAAATGCGACCTCGATGCCAAAGTCTGGATACATGATCACTGGCCTCTGCCATGAAGAACCTGAGCGGCCGTCCTCGGGCTCCGTGACTGGTCGAGTCGCTAAAGGAGTGCCGCTGATGGTCCAGGCGGTTCCAAAGCCAGAGAGGTCACTGGAAATTGGTCCATCGGCTCGCTGAGGCCACACTATGCTGAAGATGACGCGATCCGGATGACCATCCTTGCTGCGCCACTCTAGCGACGCTCTCTTGGGGCGCCAGGTGTGTGCCACGTGCTCCAGCTTGTACAGGGAAACCCATCCATTTTTAGAGGCTGTCGCCAAGAACCGCCCGCAGGGTGACCATGCTAGTCCAGCGATCGCCCGTGTTGTGCGGTAAGGGTAGGCAGTGGCATCAGAGTTGTCGCTGGCCTCTGCGTCGCAATTGGCGGTCAAGGAAATGAAGGTAGGATCATCATCCTCCGGCGGCTTGTCGCTGTGTTGGCCGCTCGCCCGCCCGTGATGAGGCGGTTTGCCAGCGCCTCCTTCGGATGAGGGATCATCCCTCGCAATCTGGTGGCAAAATAGTATTTGGTATCAGAGTTTATTGCCGACTACCAGCCGTACACGACCTCTATGTATCTGCAGCCTCATGTCCCGGCAAGCCTGTGTGTGCAGCAGCTCCAGGCAAGCAAAGCCGCGGTGGTGCAGCAGGTGACAGAGCAGCAACAACTGACTGCACAACCGGCGTGTACTGAGCAGCAGCAGGCCATGAGCAGCGGCGACGAGGACCAAGCCAAGCAAGTCAAGGTACGGACGCCATCCTCCTATACCGGCGCCCTACGTGTCACCACCCAACTGCGAGACCCCCCCCCCCCCCCCCCCTTCCCTTCAAATGCTTGAGTTTGGCCCCGCACGATGGCATGTCACCCCCGCCAGCCCCCCCCCCCCCCCCCTCTAGCAAACAGCCTTCGTTTCCCCCTAAAGCGTCATGCCCTCCTCCCCAATCAAGAACCGATCCAAGCCACAGCTCGGCCGGGAACATCTGCCGGTATCTGCACCTTTGTCGTCGCGGTTCCCCCCTCCGAGTCTTGTGCTGCCAGGTTTGCCGCTACCGGCACAGACTGCTCCGCCTTGCGGATCTCCTGCCCCGGAGACATGCCACTGCGCGAGTCAGCCATGCCGCCACGCTGACGCCAACCAACCCAACACTGCGGTGGTGAGCAGGCAGGGTCGCAGAGCAAGCAGCCGTGGCAGCCCGGGCGATAAGTGTACAGAGTAGTGTACTTGATCATACATGGGCACGAGCACACGTATAACCGACACTGGTATGCATGCTTGGCCGCTGTGACGTGGCTACGAGAACTCGTAGGATGGGAAGGGCAAATAAAAGGCGCGCGCAGGTATTCCGCGCTGAAGCTCTGTAATATTTATCCGGATTTCACGGGACCGCAACCGTCAAATCTTCGTCTGACCCTGGTCTGATCTTATACTACAGCATTGTTACTCCACATCAAACCAAACATCGTTAAATAACATAAGTAGAGCAATGTACATGCCCGTGCCAAAAAGAGGGCGTGACCATGTAGCGACCAGGTACAATCAAGGACTGTGCAGTGATAAAGCATTTGATATTCTGCCAATAAGAATTATCTCGGAGCAGCATTACAGCCATTAGTATTATGACATGTTTGATGCCGATTACGCGTGTTTTATGTTGTTTGACGTGTCATTTAGTTCAACAATCAGCAATAGCTAATATCCTCTGCTGGTGTGGTTTGATGTGGTTCGCTTCTACTTTCAAAATAACCAACGAATGGTGCATATGTCATATTGCGATTCGATCCCGCAACCTTCTTGGCTATGAGCAATCTTCTCTGCACCATTGCGACATACAGACTCCATTGCACATACAGGTATGCTTGAAATTGTTGCCGCCGTTCCGATATGTGCTATATGCCTACTCTAGTCGCTAATCATTTCTATGTAGTCGCTACATATTTCGTGCCCGCCCCGCGACCTGATTACTAGCGAGGATACGAGGAGGCGCTTAATTCAGCTGCTCGCCATATAAAATAATTTACGCTTTAGGAGTAATCCTGCTCGCCGTCTAACATATGGCTTCACGAGTAATGCCGGGTACCGGTAGGTACTGGTTACATCCCTTGTCCGCTCGGTTGAGCGGCGGTCGTCTCGTATGCGAGAGGTTCCGGGATCGAAACCTAGTCGATGTATTTTGGCAATATCGTCCCGGCGTGTCCTGGGTTTGCCCGGTTGATGCATTCGTTAGCCCTTCGGGGTTCGAATGAGGCCATAATGGCCTACGGGCTACCTGTATGTATGCCAGACCTACGACTGCAGTTGGCGAGAGAGGTCAAGTGCTGGGGCGGCTTCGGCCGATGTCCCGGGGCGAACTTTACTTTTACCGGGTGCTGTACATTTCCTAGCCTGGACGGCTTTGGACGGGACTGGCCGCCGGGGCGCGCACCGTCCGCGGACGAAGGCCTGGGAGGTGCCGGGCGGGGTGGTCGGCCGATGACGCCAGTGGAGGTGGAGCGGTCATGCTAGGCGCCGGCCTAGGGTTCGCCGTGGGCTGCCCCAGGAAGGCTATTTGATGCATAATTTGTTTGGTCCGGTTGTTGTGCTGTTATTTCTGAGGCTTTAAGACTTCGAAATAGTACAAATAAAAAAGCACCGAGTACCTGGAGTCGGGCTGGTACGAAATGCAGGGGGTGCATAGGGTTGCTAGGGGTGCCTTAACTGTTTCAAGAGCGCACTCATCACGCTGACGATCGAGGCCTAACCGGACCGGGTGAGGGCCGTCAAACCGCGTTCATAGTGATAATTGTGGACCCAAAATAGCTCCGCAATCCCGATGAGGCGCTCGCAGGGCTGGTGGTGCGCTTTTTATGCCTGCATGGGTCGGTGACGCGCCATCTAGGGATCGGTGCGCAGGAGGGCGCTGCGGCGAGGCGGTGCTGAGCACATACCTAGCCAGATAGCCTCAGTGCTTCACCACCTGCTCACCGTCCCCCAGCGTTAACCCTACCCCCCACTAGCCCACTATCTACCCTCGGAGTGTTTACTTCACTGTTTAGCTGGTTGGATCGCGGATTGTTGATCTTTGTGCTTCCACTCTGGTCGACTGGGACAGCAGTGCGTTCTTCTGCGAGCTATCTGGTTTAATTAAATAAATGCTCCTGAATACGTTCTTCGTGGCGGCCGGCACGCGCATCGCAGGCGTATCGGGATCGCTTGACATCCGCGTCGCCTAGTATAAAGCATGATCATTACGGGCCCTACTCGTCCTTAGGCGTATTTGCACACTGTGGGCGTGGGCCCTGGGTGCTGAACCATTGTAGCGACGACGGGTGGCGATACCGGATGGGTGCTGCCCTCGGACGGCTGTATCAGATTAAGTGAATAATATTTAGATACTACCTCGTGCGCGGCAGTGACAAACCTGGTTATCTCGGGCAGACTGACGGGCATCGTAGTCCCTCTTCTTACGGTCCAGGCATCCCACAATCCACGCTTCGCCTGTGATGCTGCCACAAGCCAGCTCGCTGCTGGCGCCCGTTGGTCGAAACGCGAGACACACACAACCGCTCTTTTCAAAGCGATAGATAGGGTCCCGGCTTGCGGCCTGCAAATTCCATACAATCACCTCCTTGCAGTCGGCACTCGCAAGAAGGCTGCCATCGATACTCCATGCAAGTGCCACCACTGGTCCGAAGTGAAGCTCCTCCAGCCAGAAGTGAAGATTCTCAGACTTAGGCTGGCTGTGGTCGTCGCGTTTTTCAGACTGTAATATTTGGCGAGCTCTGTCGTAGTCCCATACTACCACCCGCCCCCTGGAATCCCCCGAGGCCAGGAGGTGGCGCATTGCGTAACAGTCGCCGTTCAGGCCTTCCGCCTTGTCTGCGTCCTCGTGTAGATGAAAGGGTCGTCGTAGACAGCAGAGCCGATGATGTGATTCTGTGTCACTCTGCGTTTATAGCATAAATAAATGTGCAGAAATTAGTATAGGCCACTCACTGTTGGGCCACTGCATACGTATGGAGTAACATGTATTCTCTCTGCACATGTGTGTGAATACCCATATCAATATACACACGTGAGTGAATATACAATATCCTGGCTGAAGGCACGCCCCGATGTAAGCAGACGTGTTCGTAAATCGTGCTGTGGGAAAACAGTGGCAGTACTGGCACGGATATTAAGCGGCGGCCGGGGGCGCGCGCTTCAGTAATCCTTACAGGTAGCAGAAAGTGGCAGCTGCGACCATACTGGGAGTATGTGTGGCTGGGTACCATTACGAGTAAGGGTAGCAAGTCCACCAAAATCCGCCTGGTATAAGGGTACATGTACCCGTAGCGACGAATAAGTAAACACGCGCTAATTTGTCAAATTGGAAACCTAACAGGGGTTTAATCCTTACAGGGGTTTAAATTAGGCCTGTATGTATGACGCGAGACGTGCTCTACCGGTAGACCGCTCTACCGCCGTAATTTATACACGCACAGCGCGCCACGTCACAAAAAGCAAACGGCGACTAGCCAATCACCATGTAGTATTTTCACTTTTTCAGTTCCGTTTTGAGCCCTCAAAACGGTATGACACGGGAACAGCTCTACCGGTCAAAATAGCCGCTACCGCCCTACCGAGCATCGTAGGACCAGCCGCACTTGCTGCTCGGTCTCCTGGGCTCAGTCGGTTGAGCGTTGTCCGCCCGCGACATGAGATCCAATGGAGACGGGTCAGCGAGGCCAGCGGGGCGATGCTAGGAGGCAGCGCCCCGCTGGGCGCACCGGAGGGCGAGTCGTGCCGCTGGGACAACGGCATGGCGCCCGCCGGCGCCTACGGCGCCCGAAAGGATTGAGACACCTTGATTGGCCGCTTGACCGGCCGCCCGTGGTGCCTTGCGGGGCGATTCCGGGCGCGCAGCCATGGCCGTGAGGCGTGGAGTCCGTGTACCGCCCGCGCGAAGTTTCGGTGGGGCTACATGGAGCGGCGGGCGAGGGGTAGCACGATGAAGGTGGATTCGCGAGCGACAGGGTGCCGCGTTCAAAATAGAGCGGTAGAGCGGTAGAGCGGGGGGTGGCATCGGTAGCTACCGATGCCATCCTACCGCCGAAATGCTAGACCGGTCTACCTCTCTAGGGGTGACCGTTGTACGGCCGAATTGGACTTTTACGACGTGGCGCGCTGTGCGTGTAGAAATTACGGCGGTAGGGCGGTCTACCGGTAGAGCACGTCCCGTGTCATACATGCCTTACACCGAGCAAACGGCCGCTACGTATTCCGATGTCAACGCCGCAATGTCTAGGCAACGCCGATCAGCGGCGCACGCGCCAGCCCCAGTCGGCCCTGCTCTATGACTCTCCGGAGCCGCGACGGGAATCCACCTGCTGCCTGTGCGCCAGCTTAATAGCTTGCGCGCAACGGCATCGCCTCTCTCGCGAGTGTACGGTGGAGTCGGCGAGAGTCGGCGTGCACGCGTCGAATCACGTCGAGTGCCAGCAAGCAAGGTGCAAGCTAGAAAGGCGAAGGGCTGCTATGAGCCCGTGGGCGATGGACGATAGGTAGTCGCTGTCGCCGTGGTGATGGCCGAGTGGCACTGTCACGAGAGAGAAAGGGTGAGTCGAAATTTTTATGGGAAAAGTAGTTGACTGAAATACAAGGAGCCGAGGCTGGCAACTTATACCAGCCGGCCAGGTGTCGATCTAAGAAGGCTAACTGGCAAAGATTCCAGTTAGGGTGCCATGCTTTGGTAACAACTGGGTGCCGTACTTCTGCCATACGGTCTTAGGCACATGTACGGCAGCCAGTGCACTGTTCACTGGAAAAATGCGGATTTCACAAAGAGAAAAAGCGGATTCAGGGTACCGGGGTACCCTGCTGGGTCCAACAACTTTTATTTGATACGAGTAGTACATCGTACACACCATTCGTACGTTTTCATTACGTTTCCGCTAGATAATTAGCGACTATATATCTGACGGGCAAAGATATTAGGCGTTAAGGATTATATAGTGGGAACCAGGATCTCCGGGAAATCGGTGGGCGGGCGGGCACTGGTTAATCCACCCATGTATATTCAGTTTCTCACCTATAGTACTGTGTAATGTACTGATCTCAACCCAGCCGAGCACTCAAGCGGACGCCGCGCCGCGCCCGAACCTTGTGGACCTTGGAACGGCGCGGAGCTACTCTGCCGGTAGCGCATCCCGGGAGCCACAACCACCCTGTAACCTCCAGACGTGTCACCACAAGGCAACCATGGCGGCCATTATACGGCCCGAAATTGCGGCCTTAATGGTTAGCGTTCGCAAGATCTCAGCTGCTACATGGCAAGGCGAGAACGTGGTGAACAACAAGTGGACCATCCGCAGCTCGGCGTGGCTGCATGACAACAACAGCGCTGCCTTGTTGAAGGAGGTGTTGGAAGAGCACAAGCTTGCGGAATTGGCCGGCCTGCTCAGCACATGTGAGGTGCGGTTGGAGGTCGCAATCCCTTCGTGAGCGCTCACATGGTGGGTTGCTGAGCTTAGGAGGCGGCGGTGGAGCGGCAGCAAGCTGGGCAACAAGCATGCGAGGAGCTGCCTGCACAAGAGGCGGCGGTGGAGCAGCATCAAGCCGGACATCGGGCAGGCGAGGAGCCGCTCGCAAAGGAGGCGGCGGTGGAGGAGCACCCAGCCGGGCAGCCGGCAGGCGAGGAGTTGCCTGTACATGTGGCGGGGGTGGAGCAGGATCAAGCTGGGCATCGGGCGGGCGAGGAGCTGCTCGCTGAGGAGGCGGCGGTGGAGCAGCCGCAGACCGATGAAGCGGACATGCCCCTCAGCGATGAATACGACTCTGACTTTGTGGCAGAGGGATGAGACGTTGACGACACTGCGGAGATTGTGTCATCGCCCCCTCCGGAGCGAGATGAGGCGATTGACTTCTGTGAGGACATTGATTCGCGTGAAGAGGACGTCATTGATCTTTTGAATGATGATGAGGATGTCCCTCCGGTTGCGACGTTCAAGCATATGTTTGAGGACAACGTGAAGCATGTGCAGACATTCATGGAGGAAAATATCGAGCCGGCGACATGGGGAGGGGAACAATACCGCGTTGTGCCCCCTGCCGTAGATAGCGAGATCGGCCAAGTGCTCAAGACTTGGCAGCTGCTGGATCCCACACTTACTACAAGATGTGTATGTCACCGGCGTGAGTTACACCCTGTGCTGGAGAAGGTGTTGCTGAATCACACTGTCAGCACACTATACATGGTGCAGTTTCTGAAGGCTGGCATCAATCAGCCTTGCGATTGCACCGCGTGCAAGAAAGGCATTTGGCCGGCAAGCTACGTCACTGATCAAGATATGTACTGGAAGATTCAAGCGATGCGCATGCCTGCTCCCATCCCGAAGCGTGTGGACCCCAAGGACAAGGCATCCAAGCTGCACTACATGTCGTATGTTGAGGCGATACATCAGCCTTTCACGGCAGAGCACCAACTAACCCAGCAAGATCCTAACAGTCACAGCCCGCAAGGGCAAGCTCGCTGATGGCACTCATACTGCAACACCAGTGGCAGAGGCGGTAGAGGTGGCAGAAGTGGCAGGGGCGGCAGGGGCGACCGAGGACGAGGCAGAGGCGCTGCAGTACCAACGTTGCTGCCGGAGCATTGTATGGAGATCATCACGCCTGGCGGTGGGCATCTTCTCCAGCAATTGTCCAGAGGGGTTGTGGAATGCAAGGACTGTTGCAAGCCCCGATTCATCTACTTAGCGCGCCCTTACATCAACATGACGCCTCCAGACCGCGCGGATGGCGAGCCACACAGCGTGGCGCCACCGAGGGCATGCCGCCAGGCTGCCAAGGATGCGTTTCAGCAGGCGCAAGACGGTCTTGATTACATATGTGGAGGCCAGCCCCTTCAAGAGGACCACCCCTACCAAAGGTGTTCTATTGTGCCGATGACCTAGAATGCCACATGCATGTAGAGGCGCAATACTATGCTAAGCAAGGAAGGCATTCTCTTGTGGCCTCTTATTGGGCTGATGATACACTGTTTTGCTCCAACTGTGCTGGAATCACTCGTGAGGCTGGCATCATAGAGTGTGGCATTCAATTCAGCACTGCGTTGCCTCTATGCAAGCAATGCAAGGCAGGGGAGGCCAAATACGCTGCCAGGTCTGCCACTAGGATGGCTGCGGGCAGGGCGGCGGCGGTAGAACATGCAGCCAATAGGGTTGCCCACAAGGCTGCAACAAGCAGCACTGCACGTAGGAAGCGTGCGAGGGCAGCATAGGACATGTAAGAAGCCATGATGCAGTGATTTCCGACCTATCGTACCACATACCAAGTGTTACCCCCCGATTTTCTGCG
Organism: Tetraselmis striata; assembly: GCA_006384855.1. NCBI lineage: Eukaryota > Viridiplantae > Chlorophyta > Chlorodendrophyceae > Chlorodendrales > Chlorodendraceae > Tetraselmis > Tetraselmis striata. Next base: position 7,075 of record VCJN01001040.1, on the reverse strand, counting down.
GCATCCGGAGGGGGTGAAGGGCGGGGGTCAAATCCATCAGTGGGATTTTTCTGCCCTGAATGCATGTGCCCTTTGAATATTATTCGCATATATGTATCCCTTATAATATTTGAAACATGCTTAGCCGCTCCCAGGGCATTTTCAGCCATGTATATGCCAAAACTAGTGATATAAGTTATGGTCTAACGAAGTCGGTGGGCAGCGAAAATCAGTGGGCGTTGTCTCCCAAACCACAACATATAATCCTTAGCGCCTTAACTAACGCGCAGATAACGGCTTCAAAAAATGTAGCGACTATGCTATGTGATCGAAGGGCACGGCACTAATGCCAGAGACGTTGCAAGGGTTTCACTGGTGCCAGCCATGTCCCGGGGGCGGGAAAAAAAAAAGCACAAATGCCTCGGGCAAGTATGTTCTATATATACGACAAAAAGTATGGGCTTAGTACTATGGGCAGAACTGGCATGATGACCACCAGGGCGTCATGGGAGGTCCAGAGGCCCCCAAATAGGATATTTAAGCTGGTCCGGGACCGCTCGGGTCGCATGATCGGGCAGTGCGAAGCGGCCACCATTCCCAACCCATGACCCACCATTCAGCTCAAGAGCCGTGTAGCCGCCCGTCGTGGGCCGTATCAAGCCCATGTCCCCGGCAGATTACGCCAACGGAGGGCTATGAAGTTTGGAGAAGTCGCGGGGTCTATCGTGAACACCACATTCCACATCAAGTGGGACGATGGCACCGAGTCCCCCGCGACATCAACGTGCTGCAAAAGCTGCAATCCACCGGCGCCGGCAACTTGCCTCAGGTATTACTCCCGTATCACCCAACACTCGTACAATACCGTGCCTTGATGATATGTCGTCCGCATGTATGTGATGATTATGTCGATGCGTGTGGGCGGCGCGGCCGGGCGATCGCGTCTTGCTGTTGAATCGGAATTAGTTTTTTTGAAAATCACAACAACGTATGACTGACTTGCGCCCACAGCCCCGCCGACCAGCTCCGTGCCGGACTCGAAGCAAGCTACGCCATGCCCATGACCTCACGTTCCATGACATCTCCGGCACTGCCATGGTCGCGGCGCCGGCTGTCCCTGGTGTCCATTTGCCGAACAACGCTGGTCCGATCGCCGTGCCTTCCGTCACGTGTCGCCGCCGCTATTGTTCTGTCCGACTGCGACAACTCCGCAAACGCCCTGGCAACAACAATGCCAAGAAGTCCGCCCGTTGCACTGTGTGCCGTGTTGACGAAAAGGTGGGCTAGATCTCCTACAAGTGCATGCCCGGAGTGTGACATACCTCATTGCACCACGACCAAGAGGCGCAAGGGCGTCGCGTGATGGAGCCGCCACCGCCACATGACCGCCCAGGTGTTCGCGGCGTACGGGGTCCACCGCCACGCGTACTAGGCCGCAGCCGATTAACCCTCCCGTTCCCGTTCCCGAAACCTCAAGAACTCCTTCCCCGGTCACTTGCATGCTGATAATTGCTCCTGCTCCGCAGTGCCTTGGCCGGAACGGGTGGTGTGATGCTGGTTCAACGAGCTATTACTTCTCACTATTCAGCCGGCCCTTAACACCGGGCCGAACTACTGCGTATGTACGAAATCCGGGCGAGCCGGCGCGGCTGCTGGTGCTGATAGTGTACTCTTGTGAAAGTAACGGTGGACCGACCGACGACCGGACAACCCACCGCCATGCCAACTGCCGGCAAGCGCCCACATAGGCGTGAAGAGCGGGCTCCACAGGAGACCATCACAACAGCCATCATGGACATCAACAAACCCGAGGAGCAATAGAACGCCGCGGTCGGTGCCACTCTCGATGCGCCGCGCGGCGGCATGACCAAGCAAACCCCCCAGCAAGATCCGAACAGCCATCGCCGCGAAGAAATCGCAGGCACCCGACTCCCATATGTTGCCCGCCTCAGGCCAACTTCCGGCAAGCGCCCACAAATGCGCGAAGAGCAGGCTCCACATCACTGCAGCCACCATGGACATCAACCAACCCGAGGAGCAACAAGAGGCCGCGGTCGGCGCCACTCTCGATGCGCCGCGCGGCGGCAGAGCCCAAACCCCCCCAAGATCCGAGCAAAAACCATTGCCGCGAACAAAATCGCAGGCAGCCGATTCCCACATGCTTCCCGCCGCCTCCTCCGCGTTTTGAAACCGCAAGTCCCGCCAGCCCCCAATCGATATCCCCCTTGGTGCCGGCGGTGCCGCACAAATCGCCTTGCTATCCAGCGATTTGCTTACCCGCAACCGTGTGCGAATGGGGTCGACCTGCGCCGCAGCCGTAGGCTTTTGAACCCGATCCGTACCCTCGGCCCCACGCTTGCGGGGTACACACATCAACTCACGACGTCCGGGCGGCGGTGACCCGGCGCGCCCCTATGCCAGCTGCCGCAGCTCCGGCAGGGGTGAGCAGAGCTGGACTTGCCGTTAACACAGGATCCGACGCGAAATTCGTCGTCGCAGCCAATACCATGCACCTACATGGGCGGGATGGCGACTATTCACCAACCGCCGCCGACTATAGCCGACCAGACGACGATGCACCACGGTTAGCTCCCCCGGGAGCTCCCGCCACCACCATCTAGCCATCTACGAGCGGCCCACACCCCGGCCGCGGCAGCCCCTCAAGACACGGGGATGAACGACGACCACCCCCCGCCGGAAGTCGACCAGCCGGCGACAAGCGTCGATCCAGCCCCGCACCCCGACCCGGCTCCACCGGCCGCAGCCAAAGCCCCCACGGCGATCGGAAAGGCCTGGCTCGGAGGCCACCGCTACCCTCGAGCATACCCGCAAATTGAAATTGAAATGAAATTGATTACAACTGCTAGTCTGCTGCGGCCGTTGGCCTAGACTGAGTTGTTCGTAAGGACCTGCTATCTCTGACCATGGTAGGGAACACTAGGTGTAATTACAACTCAAGCTAACGGCCTTCCTCCAATGTGCCCAAGCCCCTCCTCCTTCCTGCGGGCTGAAGCTAGGACAGCAGCGCCCCCTGCTGTCCCTACCTAAGTCAGGCCTATCCCATCCAGAGCTCAGCAGGCAAGCTTAGGCAGCCGAAGCGTCCCTTCTGCAGCAACCAAGGTGAGATGAGGGAAGGGGGCTGACCGGAATAGCTATCTTGTGCTTAGTACTTATCCACCGCTGAGCCGGCTAGTATGATTGGTGGGGGCTGCGGTGCCCTCCGACATGTAATTGGGTAGGTGTTGCCTGTGGTGGTTGTGGGAATCGGCGGTGGGTGTTATGTGTGTGTGGTGGGCATATCCCCACGATAACAAGCACACCAGCCCAGGCGTCCGGCATGGCCTAGCTCGCGGCCGAGGCCAACCGCCTCCGTCACCCCCCGCGCCGGACGATCCCCTTGAATCCGCATGTGGGCCGTATGCTGATATTCTCCGCCGGCAAGGCGCCCAACCCGCCAAGCCATACGCACGACCGCAACTATCAGCGCCCCGACCCAATAACTACGGACGTTTTTAGCCGATACGCCCGGAATTGCATATTTTCAAATTTACCAGCACAAATCCCCCGCAAGTATTATAGACAGTGTATCGCCCGACCCGCGGGCTTGGTACAGGCACCAGACAAAGTCCTCAGCATGCCATTAATAAACGCAGTATACCGTGCCAAACATATTAGAGATGGAGGGTATTGTAGCCCCCACCCCGCCAAGCTAGCCGGCTCAGCGGTACATGAATACAAAGCACCATGCAGATATTCCGGTTAGCTCCCCTCCCCCGTCACACATCATAAGCAGCAAGCGGGACGCCTCTGGCTGCCTTAGCGTGCCTGCTGAGTTATGGATCGGATGAGTTTGACTTAGGTAGGGACAGCAGGGGGGCGCTGCTGTCTTAGCTATAGCCTAATGGGCGGAGGGGGGGGCTAGGAAACGTAAGAGGATGGCCTATAGCTTGAGTTGTGATTAGAGATATACCAAGTCCTCCGAACAACTCAGCCTGAGCGAGTGGATGCAACAGAGTGACTAGCCGTAGTTGGATTCAATTTCAGCAATTTCAATTTCAATTTCAGCGAGCTGCAGCATCTTAGAGGGTGACGCTTTTGTTTGTAGCGCGGCCCGCGTAGTATTAGTGGCATGTAATAGAAATCCGTTCATGATGCCGACGCGACCCGTGTTGAATACTCGTGTTGTATATATGCCACACACAATCATTGTTGCCCGAGGCACTACAAATGCTACGTCAACATCTTCACCAGCACATGTAAGGATTACTCATCATTACTCGGCATTACTTATTCAACATTACTAATGTAATATATAGTTACATGAGTTAGCTGCAAAAGGCGATCAGAAAACCACCCGAAAAGGCAATAGAAAACGTCCAATACAACAATTGCACGCAAGCTGGGACTCGCTGCAACAACCCCCGCCGCGTTCGCGACGGGTGATGGCGGAACTCAGCGGGCTGGCTGGCAAGAAAATCTCGAAGAGCATGGACGGACTGACCACGAAGAAAGCATGCAGTCGGGGCGGAAGGACCGCCATGGAAGTTACGCATAGCAAGGAACACCGCGAAGATGTAGCATTACTTATGTAAGGATTAGTAATATGTCACGCTGTTTATTTTTCGCCCGGGACATGACTGGCAATAGTGAAACCCGTGCGGCGTCTCTACGACGGCCGGTTCGGCAGCGATCCACTGGAACGGATATGAAAGTGTGATTTCTTTATTCGCCTAATGTCCGAACGATATAAGGCCAGTGAGATTTAATTGTCGGTTTTAGGTCCCCCCCCCCCTGATTTGCCACCCCCCTCCAGAAATTATGTAGCTGGGTGATGTTCTATTTTAAAGTACTGTGCACCCGATTGCCAGCACGCAAACTGCGTTGTAACCGCCTGTTTGTTCAGTAGCAACCTGCATTTGCATAAGACTGTGCATGTACACTCATGGGAACAACATTTAGAGCAGAAACCACAGTACTACAGTGGTGTATGGCTACAATACAAAGGCATTTCTCAGCACATCTAGTTGTTCGCTACTCTGCCGGAGGTGGCTGGCTTGAGGTCATTGCCCCGCGCCTTCTTTCCAGTTCTAGTGCACGAAGCAACTGCTTGCCGTTCTTTTGATAGCCCCTTGCATAATATTTCTCATTGTTGTTTAGGCATGTCTGGCAAATAGGCAGCAGCGTCGTGAATACCGCTGCTAGCTTGTCATCAATGAAGGCGCCATCTGGATCCATTGACATGCCAGCACACACTGCACATAGCACGCATTGGCTCGACAATGACATCGGCGTCCCCATCATAGGTCTTGCGGCGCTTGTTGCCACTGCTATAGAATGTGGGCTCCACCACTTGGTCACATGTAAGATGGCTGTCACACACAAACATATTGTGTAAGGGGTGATCTTGGTCTATTGGCTGCATATACCACAGACATATGTGTCGGACGCCATGGCGCCATGCAATGCTTGAGTAGCTAGCATCATGCGTCAAATGGCAAAGAACTCAATCAAGGGATATATAACATGCAAAATTGCAAAGTAAGCAAAAATAATAAGCAACAAGCAGACGACTGGGCACATGATCAGCACATGCATGCAGACTCCTCATGCGGAGTGAATGGCGCAGCATGCTGCATGGTGGAAGGCGCCTTGTGTGAGTAGATGCACCTTGGCTTCCTGCAAGTTGGCTCGTTGCATAGAACCAATCCCCTAATGTTGGCAGCTTTGCCGATGCTGAAATCCTTCTTGTTGGGAATGATGTGAATCATGGATTCCAGCGTCTCAATGGGTGCCGCTGCTGCAGCTGCTTTTTGTGCATGCTGGGTAGCAGCAGCAACATGCCGGCTCCCGCCTCGGCCGCCATCGCGCCGTCACGGCCACTTTCATAGTGCAGTTGGCGTTGCTTGCCATCGCGCCATGGGTACTAGCTCGACGACGCGGCCGCTTCCGGACCCTACCTCCGGCGCTTGGAACTGGCACAGGTTGGTGTAATGGTGTTTGCTGCTCATGGTTGCGCACCGGCAGGTATGCGTGGAGCTGCATGCAGCGGCGTGGCGGTGGCGGCGCGTACATACCTACACTACGTACAATACTCTTCGTGCTCGTGCGCACGACAATACTAGCTGGCCCGGTTGCAGTACGGTTGGGGAAGTACTGCCAATGTACTGGCTACACAATTGTCGGGGTTATACTGAATAATTCCCCCCCCCCCCCCCCCCCCCCCTCGGATTTCGGCCAGAAAAGGACCCTAAAACCGACAATTAAATCTCACTGGCCTAACGTGAACTATCACGTTCGTTCGCCACATCCGCGAAAGATGCCTTTACGGATATGAAAGCCCTGGGTAGGCGACACTCCGTGACACTGCTCGAACAAGCAAGCAGTGTTACGCTGTTGCCATGAGCCCCATCAGTACCGCTAGTTTAGTGGCGCGATGAATTTGTCGCTGCAAATATTGGTATTTGCGACAGCCTACTGGCAGGGGTAACCCCTGACACTGGTATACCCGTACGTTACCCCTCTTTTGCTGGCAACCTTTCATAGTTGATGTTAGTTCTGTTGGTAGTGCGCTTTTCTGAAAGCCCTTATGTAATCAAAAGACCCCTGCTAGTACCGTGATATCTATTATCAATGGGTACCGGTATGATTTACACTACGCTTCAAAATTAATGGTAAGCGAGCTGTACTTCAAGGGTAGTTGGTGAGCATTTTTCGAGTGTCAACGAGGGTTGGGCAGACCCTGGGGTTAAGCTTGCAGACCCTGGTAGGCCTACTGGGAAGGCCTACCCGACCCGGTAGGCTTACCTTGGGTAGGGCAGACCCGGGTCGGGCATACCCTGGCAGACCGGGTAGGCCTACCTGGCATACCCCTACCTACCTGGTAGGACAGATCTCAGGCATACCCTGGTCATATTTCTTCATGTTAACACTAGGGAAAATTCCATTTAATGCGCAAAACATGCTATGTATTTACACATCTATGCTGTTAGGGTTACCACTATAACCCTACCTGCATACTCATACCCACCATACTCGTAAGCACATGCATGTTTGTACATATATATCTATATATATCTACATATATCTATATATCTAT
>VCJN01001039.1:0-35929 GCA_006384855.1 Tetraselmis striata | reverse complement strand
AGGCGGTATTAGTACAATGCATATGTTGTATACACCACGGAGATCTGCTGCCATAAGATATTTTATTTTATATATTTTATAAAATAGTATGTATGTAATTCTTATATAAAAAGATTATCAATAACACAACAACAATAATATACGCTGTGGTATAGCGACTAAGTGTACAACAATACTTACTATCATATGGTACATGGTAATTACAGCTAGCAAAATAATATGTTGTTACTTTAGAGCGTGCAGCGCGCGGTATATGGTCTTTGATGCGCGCAAAAAGTAAGGGGCTCCTATCCGCAAAATGCTGCACTACGTAGCCGCTACTTACCACTATCTATCGGACCCTTCAGCAACATCTTGTGTGCCCACCTATCTACCCGTACCTACGGGTACCAGCACGTACCACCTTTCTGATCTGATGGAAGAGAGGCGGCGTGGACCAATGGTCGCTGGTCCCAAAACCGCCTAAACAACAAATCTTGTTGGGATGGACTGGGTTTCCTACTGCCGTTAACTCGTTCGTGCCACCGCCAGCAGCCCGCGGCCCGCGAAGCCCCCACCCCCCCCCCCCCCCCCCCCCCCCCCCCCCCCCGCCTCCCCGCGCCGTTATCTCCCCAATTCTTTCGCCTCTCGTGCTGTGACTCGACGCTTTCATCAGGGACGAGCGTGCCGCCAGGTCGTGTGCGGGCGGCCCTGCTGCCGCGTTGCCCCCCGTCTGCTCTACCGCGAAGATCCGCAGCGATATGATACGCAAATATCTATCGCTCATGAAGAGCTGGGAGCTTGAGCGGCCCAAGCCAGTGCTGCCGTTTCCGGACGGTATAGTCGCCGCTCAGGCCCCTCAGGGGTGTAAGGGTGAGTGGATGGGTGTCATGGCGGCGCACGACCGGTGGCCAGTTTCCGCGGACGAGACAGGTACGCTGCGCCCGGCCTGCGCTCCGCGCTTGCTGCTGCTCGTCGACCTGTACGTACGGTTTTCCGGACGCGTACTCGTACACCGCGGGTGCTGTAGTTGTGTACGATACGCGCCGCGTACCAAGCGCCGTTAGAGAACCTATGTATGTGGTGGGTTCAGACCGCCCAGACCTGGGCCGTTCCTGAGCCGTCCTGCCCGCTTGCCTTCGGCGCTCAGGCTGGGCGATAGAGCTGGCGGGTGTGGCGCGTGCCACGGAGGAGCTGTCGCTGTGCGTCGACACTGTGCTGGCGCGGACGGAAATGGGCGAGCCGCTGCAGGGCTGGGAGGTCGAGACGCTAGTGGACTGCTTCAACGGGCTGCTGTCGTGCTGGGTGAGCGCCGCCCCAGCCCTGGCTCAGCCCGTGCCGGACTGGCCAGTCTTCGCCAAGCGCTGTCATGCGGTGCGGGAGCTTCCCGAGTGCGCCGGCCCGGAATCGTCACGCGTGGCTTCGAATGCCGCGCACCGCGCAGACCCAGAGGAGATATTAAATTTTAAAAATAATAGCATTATGTGAGGGCATTTTTCGCCCCCGATACAGGACTGGCACTACCGGTAGTGAAACACGTGCAGCGTCTCTACGACGTGTGCGGGCAATTTCGCTCGAATGAGCTCCCGCTGCCTGGGCAGTGGTGTGTCATGGACATGGCACTGACTTTTCTGCTCCCTTATGAGGACAACATAGTTTCGGGACGCTGACTTGCTCGCGCTCGCGCTGACAGGATCGCCGGGAAGCGTGCATCTCGGAGAGCGTGCTGCCGTGGCTGGAGTCGCTCACCGACGGGAAGGTGACCACCGCGGAACAGAAGGCGCTCGAGCACCTGCGCAAGAGCTACAAGCAGCGGCGGAAACGCGTGGGTATGACCAGCGCCGCCTTCTCCAAGCTGGGCGAGGCGGCGGGCTCGGCTGAGCTGCCGGGGCAGGTGTACGCGATGCGCATCGTCAAGGACAGCTTCGACGTGTTCCAGGCGATAAACATCGCGGCCGCTCAGCTGGAAGTAGAGAGCGCGATGTGGCTCGTGCGCAAAGTCACCAGCCAGGCGGAGTTTGAGCGCCGGTGGAGGGCTGCTTCCAGAGGCAGGGGCGGAGTGCTCAAGGCCGGCGCGCTGGCGGTGCGGGGCGCGCCGCACCGGGAGCGCGTGCTGTGGCTGCTGGCCGAGGGGACGTCGGAGTGGCTGTGCAGCGTGTACGCCTTTGGCACGTTGTTCGTGCAGTTGAGCGGTTGGAGGAAGCCACTGGAGGCCGTGTTGGCCGGAGAGAAGCCCGAGCCAGTTCTTCCGCGCTGCGTCCCTCCAGGGCCATGTCAGCGTGATGCCAGCCACCCAACACCGCGGCAAGCCAGGGGCGACAGACATCTTTGCAGGAATAGATAGACGGATCGTGACCCTACCGGCTCACGTGGAGCGGCACCCCATCGCCATCGCACCGCAAACCTATCCCCTCATGTCAATTTTAATGCGATGCCGTCCATTACGGCATTTCACTGTGCATGTGTACGCATCCCGCGCCTCGCTTTCGTCTGCTGCGGGTGGGCGTTCCTTGCAGTGGGAGGCCAACAAAACCCCCCTCCCCCCTTCGCACGGGACACCGCTTCGAGATTGCGAACACGGAAGACCTCTGTCAACACTCTCACGTGCAGTCAAAGCCGATGCCATGTCTTTCCGCTGTGCCCAAGCTACGGCTAACTATACGTTCCAAAGCTCAACATCCTCAATTGCCTGGGATTGGTTCACAAAAAAACACTCTACTAATGTACTGAAGGAATTAATGTATTGTGCACAGTTTCTTGCCTTCGACAGCTGACTTCTTTGGACCGCGCCGACACGCATACTACTTTATTTATAACATTGACCGGAGAGTTTGCCCCGAGTGCGGTTGGAGAGACGGCAGATGCATGACGGGCCAGGTAATAAAGCGTCCGCCCTTGGCCTCGGCCTCCTCGCTACCAGTGTCAACATCAACACTATTCGTACTAAATGCCAGACCAACTCGCCTTGCATTGGCCTTTGGCGGAAATATTCGCCTTGGCGTGCTGGACAGCCGCGTGCGAAATCCTGGCTTTTTATTCACAGCTAGCCGGGGGCTTGGAACATGTGCGCCCGCAGTCTCTCAGGGGCCTACTAAGGGCGTCTACGTGTGCTCTGCGCCGTCTGCCCTCCCTGCCCGATTAATCCGTGCTCAGAATTATCTGCACCCCGGCGCTAATTGTGGCAGAAAAGCCTGATAGGGCAGCCTGCTGGAGACGCAACGGTGGTGCGGCGCCCTGAACATGGATGCTGGTGGCCATTGAAATGTACGCTGCCGTACCCAGGTGCATCGCGAAATCTGTCAGTATTTCTGGTGGCGGAGCCGTCCAACTTCGGTGTTTATCGCGTTTCCTTGCCTGATGAGGCGATGGGGTAATTCAACTAGCAGATGTAGACATCTATGGATGGAGACTACAGCCAGGTCGGTAGGAATCCCGTGGTTTGTGTTGTTGGGACAGTTCAACCTGGCTATCACAGAATGACAAGGTAGGGGACTGCAAATGTTTGTCCGCCGTGCCAGGTGGTGCCACCGATGGTTTCGGAGCAATTGCTGCAAGCGTTGCCACCGCTTGGCAGGCGGGCATGAGTGATAGATGACAACAGTCGGGCTGGCAACCGCTACCCAAAGGGGTTCCAGTCGCCCGTGTTGGGGATGGAGTTGGCGCCGGCGGGCTGTGGCGCCGGCTGTGCGTCCTCCCCAAAGGGGTTCCAGGCGTCCATCTCAAGGGACGGGCCGGCCGCCGGAGGCGGCTGGATGGCCGGGTACGAGGAGGAGCTCACGTTGACGCCCGTGTCCCGCAGCTTGGACTCCAGCCCGTTGATCCTGCAGGGTTGGTGGCGTCGGGGGCGGTTGGGGGGGGGGGGGGTGCGGGGGGGAGAGGGTGAGAGCAGCTTGGGGTTTCGGACCCCCATTAACTGCGGTCATGGTTTTCACCGTCCGCACCAAGTGTTGGCCACTTCCTGCATTGACATGTGGCACGTACAGGTACAACACCCTCTCGCCAACTACCGTTGGAATTAAAGGTCCTAATGAGCCGCCCCCCTCTCGTGGTACGAAGCGAGTGCACTGTCCTGAATATAATACAAGCGGAGGCCTCCACTTCAACACGCCGCGCTCCAACGCCGCGAACGCACTCAATCGCCGCAAATATGACGGCAACCCAGGCCACGGACGATATCGTCCGGGCCCGTGTCCCGGGTTTACCCGGTTGATGCATTAGTCCTTCGGGGCTATTCGAATGAGGCAACGGTCTAATGGCTGTGCCAGACCTACGACTGCAGTTGGGCGCACGAGGTCAGTAAGTGCTGGGGCGGCTGCGGCCGATGACCCGGGGCCACAAACTTTAATTTTTATTTTTATGACGGCAAGCTTGCATGGTCCCATTGCATGCATAATACGGCACTGTAAATTGACGTTTCGGACCATATATTCCAGGTCATCCAGGGCCACGTCCAACGAACTCACCTGGATAATGTAATTGAGCTCGCACACCGCAAAAGTAATGTCATGCTTTGCATCGTCCACTCAGAGGTGCTTTCTGACGTGTTTTCAAATAGATGCATTTCTTTCTCGCGAGGGTCAACAACAAGAACACACAGCGAACCAAAGCGCGGTTACGGTACTGATGCACTGTATTTTGATGTCTTCCGATGATGTACGACACGACTGCATAAGTACGGTTTCACCACCGTGCGCAGGCCAGGATGGGCACAGAGCCGCGGGCGGCTCACCGGATGCGGTACGCCTGCTCCGCTTGCTCCGCCTCCTGCAGCCGGCGCCGCAACTCCTGGGCTTCGTCCGCCGCCGCGGTGCTGCTCCGTGCACCGCCACCCTGCGCGGCGACGAGCTGCTGCTCCAGCTCCGAGTTACGCTTCCTTGCCTCCACCAGCTGCGCAATGGCCAGGGTGGGCAGGGGGAGGGTGACGTCAGGGCCCGGAAACTGTCTTTCTGGTCTCAGGGTCCCAATGCTGTGATATAATTTCAACACACCCCCATGCACCCAGGTACATGTGTAAATATATACCGATTTAACACCCCCCCCCCCCCCCCATCCCCCCCACACACACACACCGCGACACGCGATGGGTTCAACACTATGATTTGACCCTCCGCGAGGTGAGTTAATGAATGAGTATAGACCGGTGTGGGGATGTTGCCGTACCTTTACCTAACGATGAATCGCTACTCACAAAGGCAATACGTAATTAATTTGCCCCCCCCCCCCCCCCCCCCCCCCCCCGCTCTGGCGCGCTACGAGGAATTTAACTACCCTTGGGATGAGGGAAAAGAGGTATCCCCCAGTAACCCCCTCAGTAACCCCCACAGTAACCCCCTCCCACCAGGGGAGTCAAAAACTTATATGCATGCGTATGTTTGGTTCCCGTTTCGGTGACTAAGGGAGCGCTGCCTTAAGATTCGGGTCAGCTTCAAGGTATTGCGGTTGTCGCCAGTCGAGCTTTTTCGGCTTCACCCAGCAACCCGCCGCCTTCCAGGGCGACTAGCTCAGGGTGCCGGGGCTTTGCTGCGGCGCGTTGCATGGGGCCGCCCCGGGGCTCTCACCTCGCCGTCCGCGCGCTGCTGAAGGTGCTCCGTGACGCGCAGCTGCTCCACCGTGCGGTCCAGCTCCGCGCGCAGCTTGTCGTACGCTGCGGCGCCTGCCTGGTTGCGCGCCTCGCTCTCGGCCAGCCTGCGCTCCAGCTGCGCGCCGCCCCCGCCGCTGCCGGCGGTGTACATGGGAGGCGGGGCCGAGCTGCAGCGGCACCGCCATGGGGTCAGCCGTGGCGTCGCTTGCGTGATACCATTTAGAGTTTGCGGGGTGAGGGCAATCCGTCGGGAGTGTCGGCAGACTCCGGGCTGAAGAAAGAACTAACTTCAGGGCATTAATGTTACACCTTGGGCAGAGGGAGCGTCGCCGTTGTGGAGTGAAAATCACACCTTCATGACTTGTTGTACCCGGCACTCCAACGGTTTCTACCACTGCGGTGAATGTAGCGTCTCTGGCCAGCAGCTATTCCGGGATTCGGACCCCGGGTGAGAGCGCGAGCCCTGGGGCGATAACGTTATCAAGGGGATAGACATTACTTCTCAACATATAAATCTACGGGTGCCGCCGAGGTCACACCAACACGACAAAGAGGAACCTGCCACTGCCTGTCAGACGTCAGGTATAGACGGAACTATAGCAGAACCATAGCGAGTGTTCTCATAGATTGCATGCAAGGCCTTTTGAGGCTTACAGGGGTTCTTACAGGTACGCCAGCCAGCACACGTGCATGCACGGATATCTTATATATGTATACGTATGTACATGCACATGTACGTATGTTGGTCACCCAAATGTCTGTCACGAAGTTTCAGGAGGTGCACATCAACAACCTCCCAGGAGAAAGCTGAAGTGGGGGTGGGGGTGGGAGGGGGGGGGTCGCCCACCTCGGTGGCGCCCCGGGCGGCGGTGGCGGCGCGGACGCGCCCGCCTTCTGCCCCTTTAGGAGGCCGCTGACGAGGCCGAACTTGCCGCTGCTGGCGGACTTGTTGCCCGCAGGCACGATTGCGCTGTGGGACGCGGGCGCCGCGGTGAGCCATGCAGGGCCTGACATAAGCGAGGGGGGGGGGGGGGGGGTCATTGCCTGTGCGGGACAGTGAGGGACACTAAGCGGGAGCAGTGCGGCTCCCTGGTGGGCAAGGGGTTGCTGAGCGCACCACGGGCCTGCAGTGACTCAAGGTGCTTGGCCTCTGAGGACGTCGTCGCTGCGCTCGCCTTGGCCAGGCTGGCAAGGGCGACGCCCAGCTCCAATGCGATGTCCTGCGAGCAAGGGGGGCGTACCCGTCACGTCATCCGCGGCCTTGAGAGAGAAAGGGGGTAAAGGTGGAGCAGGGAAACGGGGGGGGGGGGGGGGGGAAGGGGGGGGGGGGGGGGGGAGCTGGCCGCACCTGGAACTGGCGCTCCAGCTTGCGCATGAGTGTCTCCGTGCCCTGCTGGTACACAGTGCTTGCTGCCACCAGCTTCTGCTGGTTTGACGCCAGCTTCTCGAAGTCCTTGCCGGAGCCCTTGGCCTTGGCGCTCTCCTCCAGCGTCTAGCAGCAGAGTGATGCGGCAGGAAGGGGTAAGGGCGGGGGGAAGGGGGGAACAGGAAGAACAGGGCTGCCCCCCCCCCCCCCCCCCCCCCCCCCCCCCCTTGTGCTCTCTCAGGGGAGCCGCACAGCCACGGATGACTGACAGGGTCGCAGGGGGGTTGGTTGTAGCCTTGGGGAGGGGGGGGGTACCTTGATCTTGTGGACATAGTGCTCGTAGTCGATGCGCTGCTGCTTAGTCGTAGACACCTCTTTCGCCAGCGCCTGCGTAAAATGCCGCGGGGAGCCGGCAAACAGAGCGGGAGGGAGAGGGTGAGGAGGCGCATGGGCCACATGGAAGCAAAATGGAGTGGGGCGAGGCGCAGGGGAATATCTGACATGCACAGCCGAGAGGGCCCAGCCGCGCTGCTGCGCGCCACCAGCCAGCGCACCTTGTGGCTCTCCACCAGCTTGTCCAGGCCCGGCAGCACGGTGCGCTGGATGGCCACCACGTGGTCGTTCAGGCTGTTGCCGCCGGCCACAAACGCTGGGATGATCTGCGGCGAATCACGGGCGGGGGGGGGGGGGGGGGGGGGGGGGGGGGATTGCACGATTGAAAACCAAAGATTTGAATATATTTGAACAATTTAACAGATGCTCCCAGAAATTCAGACAGTGAGGAAGGGCACAGCGCCGCCTCGAATCCGATCCCGGAGGGCCCCCGAGTGACCCCACGCAATTGGGCCACGCGGCTGGGAGATGTGCGTGTGGGTTCGGGCTCGCGGGCGGCGGGTGTCGGACGGGCAGCACCGAGCTCGCACCTGCGTGTCCAGCTGCGCGCTGGGGCGTGAGCCCAGCAGCTGCCCCGCGGTTCGCACCGCCGCCTGCAGCCCCGCCTGCTTCTCGCCCAGCCCCAGCTCCGCCGACACCACCGAGCGCAGCTGCTTCGCCACCGACGCGACCGTGGTGGTAGCGTGCTCGTACTGCTGCAACAGGTTGTCGAACGACTCCTGCGCAAAAGGGGCGGGAAGTGAGAGCGCGACCAACCCGGGGGGGGGGGGGGGGGGGGGGGGGGGCAAGTGCGGGGCGTGTCCGACCAGACGGGCGAGTCTCGCAAGGTCGGCCAAGCGCGGGCCAAGTTGGCACAGCTGCTGGCTGCAGGCTTTTTCAAGCTGATGGGATGGAAGCAAGATAAATCTTGCTGAATATAGCTATATGGCTAGGACTGGCGGGGGGGAGGGGGTAGTGCAACGAATTGTGACTACAGCTGAGGAGTCGACGAGCCTCCCCGGGCCTCACCAGCGTGGCGGGGTCGATCGGCCCCTCCAGCCCAGAACCCCCGCCGTTGCCGCCAATCTTCCGCAGCTCCGCCCCAGCTTGCCTCCGGATGTGCTTAAACATCCCCGCCGCGTCCACGCCCATCCCCGATGCTGGCCTGGCTCGCTCGTCCGCCATCGGTCGCAGCGACCACAGGCCACTGCTGCCTCGTGTCACCCACGCGCCGTTCCGCGCGGTCTTTTTTACTCAGCCCTCTCGCGGCGTGCGAGGCGGGCACGCCCTACAGCAGGTGCTTGGCGTTCGAGGACCGCCAGCTTACAGCAACCTGGTCGGGTTCAGTACCCCGGACAGAGCTAATCTGTTTGAGCTGATCGCCTGGCGAGACGGGAGAGGCGCAGCGCTGAAATGTGGGTAGCGGTGCTGAGCAGCGGGATACTCAAGCACAGGGGCCGCCGCGCGCGTGCGTGCTGCGCTGATGATGTCTTTCACGGCTCATCGGAAGCTGCTGCTGCGCTGATGACGACGATATAGTCGCTATATGCTCGATAGCGTCTACCCTATGTCTCCCTGTATGTACACAGTAATGATGACACGATCGGACGATCGCCATCATCGATGGGCGATACCTCTTTGCCTGTAATATGTACTCACATGAGCTAGCAGCAGAAGGCGATATCAGGAAATCACCAAAAAAAGGACAATTAAAAAGGTCCTCTCTTTGCCTGTAATCAAACTACTGAATACCTCTTTGTATTCATGGGCTCGTGCCCATTCTGCGTCTTCTCATGTTGCTGCTTCCACCCCGCAGTTTTTTTTCCCGCCCCCGGGACAGGACTGGCACCAGTGAAACCCTTGCAGCGTCTCTACGACGGCCGTTTAGGCACCCCGCAGTTGTTGTAGAGGACCTTTCTGATTGCCTTTTATTTTGGTGATTTCCGATATCGCCTTCTGCTGCTAGCTCATGTAAATAATAATACCTCTTTGTTGCATAATCTTTTTGGTCACAGGGAGAGCGTCAAGAGAATGCACGCAAAGTACTGGGGAAGGAAAAAGCCTACATTGGTTTCATGGTCAATGCGTTGGCTAGTCAGCCGTAATCAGGGTTTTATAATCGAAGTAGGTTTTATTGCACGCTAACTACAAAATCGCCGTCTTCGAAAAAACAACGTAATTTCGAGGCCGTTCAGTTTTGGGGCATATTGGGTGAGTAGCGCTAGCAGGCAGCAGAGCAGCTGAAGTTTGATGAAGCAGCCGACTTTATTAAGTCACTAAGGATTAGTTGCATTCGCAGACGCAATGCACCGCCCAGCTAGAGATGGGTCCAAACACATGATGCTGCACATTGAGCATGACCCTTTGCTCATCATGAGGCACCCGCATGTTGCGGAGGAGCCCGTGCGGTCGGCTGAATTTCAGGATATATCTTTGGATTTTGGCTGTGGGCTCGGCCTTGTTAGTTTTTTATTCGCTAATCCACCTGTCCGGATACGATATTGTAAATTATTGAATCAGGGCTCCGCCCAATTACACCGTCATCCGATATAGATAGGGTTTCAATCTCCATCTAGGGCAAAGCGAAGTTAAATTTTCCTGATATTTTTACTTTATATTGAATCAATCGAATTTCAGGGTTTTGTAATATTAGGGTATTACCAGGGGTGACCGCCCAGCTGGGGGCGCGCGTGACGACGAAGCCCAGAGTCGGATTGTCGCGCGCGCAGGGCGCGCGTCGCGACATTTTGGTTATATACCGCCTTTCCAAACCTTTCCACATATAAGTAGCGACTGTGTGTTGCGCACATGCAATCGATTTACCCACACGTTAACCCATTGAATTGAATCGTGGATGCATGCTATTAAGGGTACGCCACCTTATTCCAACAAAATCGCACGGATTTTTACCGCGCGATATACCCAACCGCTCCTCGCCACAGCTAGGCATCATCGCGCGCCTTTTCGTCAAGAAAACAGCCAAAGCTTGCATTCGAAACGTCATCTGCTCACAGCCACCATTATTTTTCGCCACCGCCACATCATGAGCAGCGAGCCGCCCACCAGCCGCAAGTAGGAGACAGCCAAAATAATTAAAAAACCATTATATTATTAAGGCAGCACTTCTCATCACGTAGCTACTTCATGGGTAGATATAGCTCGGTTTATGCCGCGGAGCATATTGTTGCTTTTATTACTCCTGCTGTGATGCACACGAACATGATCTTTGTGCTGAGGCATGTCTGCTTGCTTGCTCATGCACCAATTGACGCTGCCTCCGTGGCGCAACATGACTGTATATTGTGCATCACCACACGTTGTTGTGCGCAGCGTCCCTACCAACCCGCCATGTGCGGGTCCTGGCGCGAGCCGAGGACTGTTGAAGGGAGCGTGAAGCGCGGAGATTGGCTGGTTACAGAGAAGTGAGGACGCTACACGCAGCTAGGCAGGCATTACGGTGCCTAGTGCGCGCGCAGTGCTAGTGCGGACCATCAATGAGGATATGTGCAAAAGTTCTAAGGCATGCCCTAGCTACATTGTACATATGCAGTAGTGTACCAACACTCATGTCCACACACATGGCTATGCTCCACACTGGCATTGTTAATACGCTGTAGCAAAAAAACGCAGAACCTTGAGCCGGTTCAGAACATGATGGCTGATCGCACGACCGGGGAAACACGGATAGCAGTGTCGCGCGAAAATCGCACTCAGTTGCTGCAGTATTTGGGGAGATGCCAGTTTTGCTGCCACCCACCAGCAGATATGACGTGCGCGCCGGTTGAAGCGTACACAAAGGATCAAAGGATGGGACCATTCTGGCTCCGTGATCATGGCTAGTCGGACATGGCAATGCCGCACACGTGCAGGCACAGAGGGCGGGCATGAGCTGCAGCGATGCCCCGCTCATGCGCCGCCAGCCCTGAACCCCGTACGCTGCCGAACTGCTCGTGCCACTGCGTAGCGGTTCTTCCAATCCGTGCACCCCTCGGGCGCGGTGCACGCGTTTCCCTCCAGGCATGAACATGAGGACCTGTCCTTGTTGAACTCCAGGATAGTGTCGATGTTGTCTGTGCACGTCAGGCATGACCATCTCAGAGAACCACACCCTTTGTAGATGAATCGCTCTGTGTTTGGATGAAGCTCGCCAGTCCTAACATTCAGTTTGCAATACAGGAAGTTTGTGATCCAGGCTTACCTGACGTAGCGGCCGGACCTGCCTGCACATGTATGCCCTGCTTTAAATTGTCGTTGTCCAGCCGAGCCAGCCAGGGCATCTTCCTGCCGATGGATGCCCGGCAGGCAGAGGGGTGAATGCAAAGGGGGGGGGGGGGGGGGGGGTGAGGTAGGGTCACGACTACCCTGCAGCGGGCTGACTGCGGCAAGGGGCCGCCCGTGGCTCCTCACTTCCTGATGTACGCCTTGCAGCGGTGCTCCTCTGTGCATGGGTTGTCCTCCAACGATAGATGCCGGACGCTGCGCAGCGTGGCCAGGGGCGCCAACTCCTCGAAATCCTCGATATCGTTTGCGCCTAGGTTGAGAGTGGACAGTGCCGTGAAGGCAGCCAGCGGGCAAGTGTCCCCCGCCTCATCCATCAGCCCCGTCAGGGCGCACCCTACACAGCAAACGACAAATCAGTGGCGCTCAATACTCGCTCCAGCACCGCCTGGGAGCGTGAGAACGGCGGTTCTTGGCCCCTTGCCTGAGATGTCCAGGTCCACAAGGGCTGGAGGGGTGCTGTCCGCAAGACCCTGCAGCGAGTCGAAGTCGTTGTCCCTGTGAGAACATGCCCATGCCATATATAAGACACTCTGAGCATCTGTTTGGGCAGGAACCAGGCAAGTACTGCCTTCGGAGGGATCAGAGCTTCGTTGCTGCACCGCTGGGGCATCAATAGCAAGTCAGGCCACTGTAGGGGAGACAGCAGCAGCTTACGAGAGGTCTAGCCGCAGGAGTCGGGGAAAGTTGGCTGTCAACGAGGGAAACTCCGACAAGTTGTTGTTGGCCACGCTGAGATCGCGCACCCAGCAGCCTCCCGCACCCAGAGAGTTGACCTGCTGGGCAAAAAAAAAACATTTGCAAGCAGCAAATCCCACACGCCGCACCCCCCCCCCCCCCCCCCTCTGCTCATGTTCTCCCTGCAGTCTCAGATTGTCATCGTAGTGCGGAAAGTGTTCAGCTTTGCTGCGCGCTTAAAGTCCGACCACCGCGCTCGTACCTCATCAACGCCCAGCTTGTTCGACGACAGATCCAACCGCATGATCCAGGTCCTCTGGAATAGCAGGCTGCCCACTCTCAGAGCAGAAAACATGAGTGACACGCATCCGCTGCGTCCCCACCCTCTCACTCTCACCTCTACAGCATGCTGTGTTTAGCAGGCAGAGTAAGAATCGGGAATGAAGCGCACAAGCAGGGCCGGGGGGGGGGGGGGGGGGGGGGGGGCACCGAGAAGCTTGACATGGGGAAACTTGTGAGGCTGCAACCGGAGGCGCAGATGGCGACGCCTTTCTTCAGGTCCGCAACAAAGCCACCCACAGACGCCCTTGAAACCGCAAGCACAGACATGTGTAGTCGGTCACGGCGACTACGGCTCACTTGCAAAAGCCCGCATAACCAACAGAGCTCAATCGGCTGCACAGTCACCCTTTTTAGGCGCATTGATCCTAGTGCACGTGGCATTCCAAGACGGGCAACCCTGAGCATGGAGGTGGATTGGGGCGACCTTATTTTCCCCTCAATCAGTATCGACACGTCGCCATCACCTTCATCGTCTTCGAGTATCACTGGGTTGAGCTCCTCGTTCCGTAGGTCCTACGGTGGGTGCCAGCCAGTCAGCCCCCCCCCCCCCCCCCCCCCCCCCCGCGCGCGCGCGCGCACACACACCCCATGCAGCGCGTGAGACGCCAATGCACACAGTGTGCCATAGACATGCCATGGTGCCCAGGCAGGCCATCGCAAGTCGCTGAGGCATGGAAATGTGGGCACCTGCAGCTGCTCCAGAACCGGCCGCGAACTCCAGGGGTCGTCCCCTGGGTCTGTCGGCATGCCGCCGGCGGCCTACAGCCGTCGACCTGCGGCGTTGCGTGTCGCTTCGCCTCAAGAAGCCCCTTTCTGCAGGAACCTGCCTGGACGCGCTTGAGTCTGGATGTGTCGTGATCGTCTGCAGTCCCTGCATGGTTCGCACTGATGTGCCGTAAGCAAACATCCTGTGGCTAACATCGTTATATTGGCGGCATGCGAGTGGGCCGGAAATCTCGTACCAGGTACCTGCTGATACTTGTAATACCTCTAAGAAAGCGTCTACGAGCGCGGGGATTACCTCTCGTGAGGTGCCCTGCTGTCGTAACAACGACTCTGGAGCGCTCCTGCAGCGCGACGCACACGACCGCACACCTGCACCAGACAGTTCCTCCTGCCTGCACCAAGCCTGCAAACACCACGGCACGGGTCACCAAAGGCCAAGATAGCCGGGGGCGCGGTCTCGGTACTTACCCTGGCACTACTACCCGGGTAGGGGTAGTCAGTAAGGAAAGGAGTGAGTAGGTACTGGTCGGTATAATATTTAGCGAGTACGAAATAAGGCTACTGGGTAGTTATATATGCAATTCTACTCAGTAGTACCCCAGGTGGTAGGTGAGTAAGTAAACTACCGCCCGCGCGGTACCTACTCGCCCGGCGTCTCTGTAGGATAATGTCATCATCCTTTGTATATACGGGTATTAGTCATCATGGCGGTCACTACGAGTAGTAATACTCGCAGAGGAAGAGTACTCGCGTATTACGAATTCACGGTATCAAATTTGTGGAGTTCTTCGTCCGCCCCGGGTCATCATCGGCCGAAGCCGCCCTAGCACTTGACCTCTTGCGCAATCTGCAGTCGTAGGTCTGGCATAGCCATTAGACCATTGCCTCATTTGAAGGGCTAATGCATCAGCAACCAATTGAAACCACGGAACACGCTCTGTCGATACATATATTGCCCTCAATGTGAGAGCCGGGAATTGACGAACCGTGGACATCTCGAATGAGAGACCTCCGCTCTACCCAGCGAACACACAACAAGGCATGTATCTGTATACATCATTCCAGCGAAAAATATTGTTGATGATAAGAGTGCAAAGAACATAACAACAGTAGTTCACGCAGCCGCCTGGTGCAGCAAACGTTCGCGGAGGCTATTAATGTATAGTCGATGGCAGCTATTATTCTCCATTAATCCCGTGCAGTTGTTTTGACCTTGCTACGCGGCTAGGTCAGCGATCAATCTATTTTGAAACAAGCTGCCAGTTATACTGGAGACATGTCATAACATACTAGTGCGCAGGTGCTGGCAAAAACATGAACGGCGTTGCCTGGCCGTGTTCTGCCAGCCTTCTGGCACTTAGTCTACTTGGTCCTGGTGTTGTTATTCCACTCTCATCTTATACCTGCAGTTTCATTGTAATATACTGTTTAGACGCGATTGTCAGGATTACGTAAATTTTCATGTCTGAAATCCTTACCAAATCCTTTGCAATTGTTATCGTTATAGAGAAGTGTTTTATATACATGTTCAGTCATGCCGTATTAAGATTTATCTGAGGCGTAAAAAGTATAACACTTAATGCAGCCAGTATCATTGTGCATCGGTCCGCATTCCGATATGCAAGTCGTAATCGTCGTTGCCATCAGCACAATACACGTTATCTTATCCGCAGGCATTGGTCTGCATCCCTGCATCGCTACGTAATTTCAAACAATGCACGTGCATTTTCCTGAACAAACCGGCAATACAAACTCTGTCCTTCGATTTAGTCCTATCCCAAATCGAAATTGAATCGCAATACGACTGAGATGTTTCTGTTTGTTTTCTGTTCAGAATATTCCAAACTACATGTGACCGAAGCCAAAGTCATAAAAGCTTAACAATTGCTCATGCTGGTGCACAGTTCCATGAGCGCAAATGCGGATTCATAACAACTTTCGTGATATTTCAAATATACAATTCAAATTACCTAGCGTGGCGCCCGTTATCAGGACACCACAATGAATCTGTACATCATCAGTGTGCACGCGTCAGCAGGCATACTAATGCAATACACATGAACGCTCGCAAACAGCCCAACCCCACAGCCTGTCATGCTAAAACACCTCCTGGTCTGGCGAGGCAGAGCAGGCGCCTACACCGTGGTGAGGACAGTGCTGCCGCATGCGCGCTCCAGCTCCAGCCGCTTGTTTCGGTACTCATCCGCCTCTGCGTGCTGATGCAACTCCACCCAGGCCAGCGCCTCCGAGATGGCCGCAACGGCGGCATCCTTCTCCGCGGCGGTGAGTGCCTTGGCAGCCTTCCCGTACGTGACTTCGCTCCTGGCCTTGTACAAGTAGTTCTCCAGGGCATGCTTGGCCTCAGTTTCGGAACGGCGCTTAAAGTCCTCTATCTGAAAGGCCTCGGCTTCGGCCATCATCTGCTCCACCTGTGCTGCTGTCAGCCGCCCTGTGTCGTTTGAGATCCGGATCGCGTTGCTTGCGCCGCTTGTCTTGTCCATGGCGGTCACCGAGAGAATGCCGTTCACGTCAACGTCAAAGGTGACAACGATATGAGGCTTGCGGCGCTCCATCTTGGGGATGCCGGTGAGCTCAAACGTGCCAAGGAGGTTGTTGTCCGCAGTGGTGGCGCGCTCGCCCTCGAAGACCTTGATATCCACCGCCGTCTGATTGTCGGTGTAGGTAGAGAACACACGCTCTTGACGCGTCGGCAGCGGCGTGTTCCTGGCGATTACAGTGCTCATCAAGCCACCCGCCGTCTCCACGCCCATCGACAGGGGCGCCACGTCGAGGAGCACGAGGTCCCGGATGCGCTCATCGCTCTTCTGCGACGTGAGCATCGCCGCCTGGATGGCAGCACCGTAGGCAACAGCCTCATCAGGGTTGATGCTCCTGCAGAGCTCCTTGCCTTGAAAGCACTCGATCAGCATCTCCTGCAGCCGCAGGATGCGAGTTGAGCCGCCAACCAGCACCACAGAGGTGATCTCCCCCTTGGAAATGCGCGCATCCGCCAGCACCGCCTCGACCATTTCGATGCACCGAACAAAGAAGTCCATGTTCATCTCCTCAAATCTCGCGCGGCTGATGCTGGAAAAGAAGTCAATGCCCTTGTGCAATGAATCCAGCTCCACGGAGGCCGTCACACTTGCAGACAGGCTTCGCTTGGCGCGCTCGCAGGCGCTGCGAAGGCGGCGCATGGCGCGCGGGTCGGACGTGATGTCGGTGTCAGGGTTCTTACGGCTAAACTCGGCCACAAAGTGGTACACGAGCCTGTGGTCAAAGTCCTCGCCGCCCAGGTGTGTGTCGCCGGTGGTTGCCTTCACTTCCATGATGCCCTCATCTAGCGTGAGGATGGTGCAGTCAAAGGTGCCGCCGCCCAGGTCAAACACCAGCAAATTCTCCTCCTCCGCACCCTCGCCTGGGCTGGCGTCGAAGCCGTACGCAACAGCTGCTGCGGTGGGCTCATTGATGATGCGCAGGACATCCAGACCCGCAATCAGCCCGGCATCCTGCGGGTGTATAGGGGGAGCGGCTCTCAGAACAAAACATCAATGATGCTTGATTCTCAATACTAAGACGGGCGTGCATGCAAGGTATGTCACGCAGAGAAATGCAAACATTCTCTGCGAACATTTCAGGACAATTAAACCGAGTTGTGCTTATGAGGGGTGAATATGGATGAGTCGCTTTACCTTGGTGGCTTGGCGCTGCGAGTCGTTGAAATAGGCGGGCACGGTGATGACGGCCTTCTCCACTCCGTGCCCCAGGAACGCGCTGGCAGTCTCGCGCATCTTGGACAGCACCATGCTGCTGATCTCCTCCGCGCAGAAATCGCGCGTGGTGCCGCAGTGCTCCACCTCGATCATTGGCTTGCCACCCTCGCCGGCCTTGACGATGAAGGGCCACAGCTCGCAGTCCTCCTGGACGCTGGGCTCGTCAAATTTGCGGCCGATGAGCCTCTTGGCGTCGAAGATCGTGTTGGTCGGGTTAGTATTCGCCTGGTTCATCGCGCCCTCACCCACCAGACGCTCGCGGTCCGTGAACGCCACGACGCTGGGCGTGATCCGGTTACCCTGCTCGTTGGCGATGATCTCCACGCGCCCGTTCTGATAGACGCCGACGCAGGAGTATGTCGTGCCCAGGTCGATGCCAATCGCCACACTATCTGCCGCCATGGTGGCTTGGTCGTGCACCGGAGTCGAGTGCCGGCGGGTGCCTGGTGGTTTCTCGCGACCAGGTTCGACAGGCCGTCCGAAGCTGGCAAATACGAGTCTAGGAACGTGAGGGCTGCGGCCTTCGTCTGCAGCCTCAGCAACAGCACGCAGCTTGCCGCTGGAGCTGTGGCGGTGACGTTGGTCGAGAGGGGTGACGGCGAGCGTGTGATGCAGATTAGAGAGTCAACAGCGACTTTTTGGCGGCGTGGGGTGAACCTTGCGTCTGCGCCGTGGACGTAACCGGACCACCAGGACGACGACACCGAGCAGGGCGCGGCCCGCTGAGGCAATCGACCCGCCAGGTAGGCTACCAAGTGGGCTGCCCGGCTCCGAGGCGAGCGCAGCACATGCGTACGCGTAGCGGCGTACGTCCTTATCCGTGTCACAAAACGTAAAGTACTATTGACCGCAGCATCGCGTACCGATGTTACATTCGTATTACAGTGACAGTTGACACTTGAGTCGGCACCCGTAGTACCCTGTACCGGTAAGGACAACCAACGGCGCCCCCGCGGGCGCCCTGCTACTACAGGTATGAGAAATCCTTACTACAGTACCTGTACTGCGCGGCGGCGCGCGGGCCGCGGCGTGCGCGCGCGGTCATCCGCCCGCAGTCGCGAAATATAGCGTGATAGGGCCAAGTAGGGTATGTAGGTTATCAGCCGGATGCAGCAGGGAGGCGCGCGGAGACGATTCTGAGGAGAGTCATCAGCAGACCGGAGGCAGATGATGCCGCTGGCGGGCTGAGCGTCGCCGTAGTCACCGCCTGCATTTCTGTAACATCTGGCTGCCGGCGCGAGGAACCCATTACGCCCGGGTCGCCTTGCGACAGCGCACTGCCAGCATCCGTGCTGACAGCCACCCTTTCCTTGTCGACGGTAAGCTTGCGGGCGTGAAGCCCCTCGTAACCCCCCCCCCCCCCCCCCGCCGGCCCCTGCCCGCCCTATCGCTCGAGCGCCGTCACCCCGTGGGTCCACCGCCCGCAATTCCCACCGTGCGCACTCCCCACCTCGTGATCTCCCGGCCCGCTCGTGCCCCCAAGCGCTCAGCATCGCGTGCTTGCCTGCCACCGGTCTGGCTGCTGGAAGCCTGGGAACGCCACCTCTGCTACCGACCGCTAACACCCCTGCCTCGGCACGACTACACGTAGGAACTGCTCGTAACGGGTAGGTCGGGGCAGCGGCGCGGCGCTGAAGCGGCGGAAGGGTCTGGATTAGCTCTGCGGAATGCTTCGGCAGTTTGCTTTATTACTACAAGGGAGTGTCGTCCACCCCGGGGCTTTTCGTAACTGGATTGCTCCCTAAACGATTCGTCTTTGGAAGCTCGTAGTAGAGATGCGGTAAAGGGTTTCACTGACGGTGCCAGTCCTGTTCCCCGGTGTGGGGGGGGGGGGGGGGCGGATGGGGAGCAAGGCTCTCTGGGCTCAGCTGAACGACCCTCACCCACCCCATGGGAGTACCACCATCCCCGATTGTGATGGACCCATAGCAGATGGCGCCTAACTCTCACCTGCACCTCCCTACCCAGGCGGGCCAGCGATAGCAAGGCAGGAGGACGAGAGTCGCGGCGTCGGCGGCGGCTGTGGCTGTGGCGGCTGCGGCGATGATGGCGATGGCGATGAGGCCGCGTTGGTCAACAGAAGCCCGCACCCCAGGGCAGCCCCAGCCCCCGCCCGCGCCCCCGCTGCGCTGCGGGAGCGGCGGCCAGCGGTGTTGGGGGTTGCGGCTCGGGTTGCCGGGGGCGCGCCGGCGCGGCTGTGGGGCGGCTCGAGCCGCGCCGGGCAAGGACCGCCAGGGGCGCAGCGTGAACTGGGTGCGGGACGGCGACATGTGGGAGGACAGCGGGGAGATGTCGGGCGAGATATCGGGTGAGCTGGAGGAGTCACTGCGGCCGGCGGAGGCCGCCCCGGGGCAGGAGCTCATGGACGACACCTCCTTCGACGACGCGGACTGCGACATCGCGTGGAGCGGGGAGCTGCTCAGCGTGCGCGAGAAGCTGGAGGACCTGCGCGAGGCGGTGGGGCTGCCGCAGAGCCTGGTGCCCATCGACTACACCGGCTCCACGGAAGGCGTCGACCTCGACAGCCTCTCCGCGCTGCGCACGCAGGTAAGCAGCAGCCCCCCCCCCCCCCCCCCCCCCTCTTTGCGGCGCCATTTGAATGGGTTCACAGGGCACACCAAATAATGAATGAGTTTGGAGCATTGAGTCTTGGGTTCCGTGGTGTACTCTGGATAATTTCCTGATAAATGCAGCTCTTCTCTCTTCGCGCGTGGAGGGGATGGGGGCCCGGGGGGGGGGGAAGGGGCCAACGTATACGTTCTACATGATATACGTTCTACAGAATGTGGTTGCGGTGATCCTTCCTGTGCAGCCAGCCGGATGGACTGTGTCGGGCTGGTACACTGCGACGCCCCTCAGTCGACACGACGTCATCTCACACGAAGGAAAACAGCTTGCCCCCCAACAACTTGATGAGAAGGGCGCTGATGCCGGGCGCCCAGGGGGTGAGAGGAGGGGGGGAGGGCTGAGCAGCGACGGACTGGACCGGGGCTGCCGCACTGGCCGCTGAGCCCCCCCCCCCCTCCCCCCCCCCTACCATCTATCCGCCGCCCCGCCAGGTGGACCGGCTCAAGGCGGTGGTGTTCAAGCAGCGAGAGGTCATCCGGCAGCTGCAGAGCACCGTCGCAGCGGCGCAGCTCAGCAACGCGCAGGCGCCGCCGCAGCCGGTGATGCCCACCCCGGCGCCCCGGGAGGGTCCCCCACCGTGGGCGCCGCCGCCGCTGCAGCCGGCGGACCGGCCCTTTGAGGCGGCGCCGCCCCCGCCGCGCGCGCGGCAGCCCATCAGCGACCGCCGCAAGCTGGGCGGCTTTGACGCGCGCTTCCACTCCACCTCGGCCGGCGCCACGCCCGCCGACTTCCGCGTGCTCCCCGCGCGCATCATCCTCGTGCGCCACGGCGAGAGCTACGAGGACGACATGCTGGAGTACAGCGCGGTACCGGACCCGCGCATCCCGCTGACGGACGCCGGGCGGCAGCAGGCGCGCGAGGCGGGCGCGGCTCTGCGCGCGGAGCTGAGCGCGGCGTACGGGGGCCGCCCCTTCCGCACCTTCTTCTACACCTCGCCCTACCTGCGCTCCTCGCAGACGTTCCAGTGCATCAGCGAGGCCATGTTTGGGCCGCCGGCCGCGGAGGGCGAGAGCCAGCCGCTGTTTGCCGGCATGCGGGAGGAGGTGCAGCTGCGGGAGCAGGTCCCCCCCCCCCCCCCCCCCCCCTCTCTTTCCCGGTCGCCACACACTATACGCACCGCCACACACACACACACATACACACACACACACACACACACACACACACAACCACACATGTACACGCGCAGCTCTTCCCACCGATGCGGCAAGAAAGCCAGGGACACGCCGCCCTGTGCGCCGCCTCCCAATGCGAAAGAAAGGGAGACGGGATGGTATGGGCGGATTCGGCGCCCGGATAACGCTGCAACACTGTGTGTATATGTGCGCATCTGATGAACGCACTTTCGGTTAGGCGCTACGCCCTTATTGGTCCAGTTTTAGACGAATACATCACGATATCATTATGAGAATTAAGAAGACTCGCTAGCACCCTATTTATCCTGGGCCATGTGCGTGCGGAGTGTGATCAGCAGACCCTCCTTGTTCTCGTACTCGTAGGCAACAGCTCTATCGGACAGCGTCTGTGACATCGATGCCAACGCACCTCGGCTAATACAGCGTTTCGTCACCGCGTCACGGTGCCTCAGGATACTGCTCACACGGTACCGCTCGAGCAACGCCTGTCCAGGGCATATGAAGGGGAATGGGTTGTATGGTACATATATCCACTATGTTGACCCGCCAAGCACCTGCGGGTGAAGGCCCGGCAAACTAGCAGCTACTTGTGTTAATAAACCCTTGCCAGCAATTTATGATGTGCTGGAGGGGGGGGGGGGGGGGGGGGGGGGGGGGGAGAGAGCATTACTGGCGGTGATATCCATCTCACCTGGCCGGTGGCATCATGCAGCCAGTATTGCATGGAGGGTTACGTGTCGACCCTGAACGCTAAATCCCTAACCCGCGGTGTAGTGTTGTTGATGATGATGGTGATGGGGATTTTGTTTTTAATTTGTGTGGACCCCATGCAGTTACCCTGCCATCACGGGGAAGGGGGGTTCCATGCTGACCCAGACTTACATAGTACACTGGTCATCAGGAATTTGACATGCTGACCCGTACGTACCCCCCCTAGGGTGCGATGAGTCGCCTTGTGCTCGCGCCATTCACGCACTCATCCGTTTATTGGGTGTGTGACTGATGTGCCGAAGTGGTAATCTTAACACTGCGCCAAGCTACCTGCCAGGTGTCCAATGCAGATGAATCTATGGCAGGACTATAGCGAATGTTCGCCCAGGCTGCATGCAAACCCAATCTGAGGCTTATGAGCAGGGTGGGTATATGGGTGCGCCGGCACCCGTTGGGCAGGCATATAACGTGTCTTTAATATGCACTTGTGTGTGTGAGGTGTATATTTGACGCTCCCCTGGGCTGCAAGAAGGAGGGGGGGCAGGGGGAGACTGACCCCCTGCCCGCCCGCCCGGCTGCGTCAGGACTTTGGCAACTTTCAGGACCCGGGGATGCGCATGCGCAAGCGCAGCGAGCGCAAGCGCTTTGGGCGCTTCTTCTACCGCTTCCCCAACGGCGAGAGCGGCGCGGACCTGTACGACCGCATCACCATCTTCCAGGACCACCTCGTGCGCGACATCAACGCCGGCCGCTTCTCGCAGGACACCAACCTCGTGCTCGTCACGCACGGGCTGGCGCTGCGCGTGTTCCTCATGCGCTGGTTCCACTGGACGGTGGACGAGCTGCTGCAGGCATCCCCCCCCCCCCCCCCCCCCAACACCCACACCCAAACCCACCACAAACTTTCTCGATGCGCCCTCCGCCCCCAACCACATTCCTGCTAATATACTACAAAGTATGATTTGGAGTTCACGCGGATGTCGCCTTTGATCTGGGACCGGCATGCGTTCTGAATTGTTTACCGGTGCAATGGACGCGCATCTGTCATATGTTGCCCAAGGGGAATTCACACGTTATCCCTGTCGCTACGGGTTCCGGCGCATTTATAAGAAAGCCATACTTATAACCGATTTGGGGGTGCAGCCTCGCGGCACTTTTGTAGTTACGGTGCATATTCATTATATATCCGTATGGTTCCTGAGCGACGAAACGCAAGGCGCTTCGTGACAGCTTATTATTTCTTCCACGCGCGTCGGCGCCCGTAGTACGTCGGGTCGGCACCGACAACCGGAAAACATACGGCTGTGTTTTCCGTTTTCCGCATACGCGGCGCAGCGCCCAAAAACGCAGTGTCCGTACACCGCCACGCACAAGTCGGACGGAGTGCGTGCAGGAGTGAGTGAGTGAGTGAGTGCAGTGTCGGAGTGAGTGCATGCTCCTTGCGGACCACGGACCACAGATACCCGCAGACTGCGTGTAGCCCCCCAGAATGCATCAAACCACATCAAACACAGACAAATCACATCAAACATTACAACACATCAAAGCACATCGTGACATTAAAACTTCGAGACATCACACAAACATATCGAGCGCCAGAACAAATCACATCAAAACACATTGTGACACTCTTATTCCCGAAACCCAACTTACTTAGACCCCCCCCCCCCCCCCCCCGTCCCCGGGGGTCCTACTCCCCTCCCACATTAGGATGCACTTGTTGGTGCTGAAGGATGGTTCCCTGCAGGCACAGGCAGCTTCGCCCCCGCGATATGTTGTCAGGGTTTCACATTCACTCCAAAAGACATGTTATTATCCTCACACCCCACCCGATAACCATCTCTTAGACCTGAAATTCACTACCTGGAATTCCGCAACCCCGGCTTGGGTTTGGGGGATGTTGCTCTTTTTGACCGCCCCCCCCCCCCCCCCCCCCCCCCCCTGGGGGTGAAAGAAACACTGTGATTACTGTACAATGTATCAGAGTACATTCCGAATATCATGCATCGTCCGACACGACATGCAAAACAATTCGTTATTGTTATTTTGGACCCGCGACCACAATCAATTAAATGGGAAGGGTACACTCCGCGAAATTTGATGGACCGAAAACCTGACTCGATGCTGCATAACAACTGATTAAGCCCGCGAACCCGATATTTTTAAGTGGTAATCTAACGATATCGGCTTCCCGAGGCTTATTTATTATAGAAAAAAAGTTTAAAAAGGAGTCCGGGTGATCATGTCCTTTATAATGGCTACCGTAACCTCAGGCCTCCGGTCTGTCCGCGCATTTGTACCGGTGCCATACCATAAAAAGGCATTCGCCACCCTGGATTTGGACACTAGTTGTATTGCCCAGAACTGCTGAGTCTCAGCCGATGTCGTTATCCTGGGTGTAAAGATCAGGTTAAGGGGCGTGCTAACTACCTTCAGCGGCCGCCTCGGTGTTGCCGCAGGTGCAAAACCCGCCCCACGCGTCCACGATCGTCCTGGAGCGGATACCCAGCGACGAGGAGGCGCGGCCCGACGGCCCCGTGGCCTGGATGCACACCAAGGCGCTGTACCGCCTGTCGCGCGCGAGCGCCGACATGCTGGAGGGTTGCAGCGACGAGATGTGCCGCGCCACGTCGCCGATGCTCCTGTCCGTTAAGCCCGCGCCGCAGGGCATGCCCTCGCCCAGCAGCAAACGCGACACCTGAGCGGCGCGGCGAAGCCCCTTGCACTT
The DNA here is from genome assembly GCA_006384855.1 of Tetraselmis striata. Classification (NCBI taxonomy): domain Eukaryota; kingdom Viridiplantae; phylum Chlorophyta; class Chlorodendrophyceae; order Chlorodendrales; family Chlorodendraceae; genus Tetraselmis; species Tetraselmis striata. The sequence continues at coordinate 11,631 of VCJN01001039.1, read as the reverse complement.
CCTCGAGGGCGCACCGCAGCCTCCTTTGGTCGCTCTCCGCGCGAGCCCCGCATAGTCGAGTGGCCGCGCGCCCTCGGCGTGTGTGTCCCTACGTCGTATCGCGCGTGGAACACGCTCGTGTTGCGTGCCGCCGCCTAGAACGTCTAGCGACTATATGTGTGTGTGCTGCAGGGTCGTTCCGACAGCCCGCTTCGCCGAGGATACGAGGAACCAGTCGCAATGTACACGCGTAGCTGGTAACGTGTGGCCTTGACGCCGCTGAAATATATATTTGTAATAAATCATAGGCGGCGGGAGGGCGCTAAAGGCATTCCTCAGCAATGGTATCCAACATCACCCCTGCCTGGCCATTCAGCAGTATGCCGATGCATTATACTGCTGCTGCCATGGGAGTCAAACTTACCGGGGCTACCACAGTCATTTCACATTTATCCATCAACAGACGGAAGCGCGCCCGCGTATGTATACGGCAGAAAGACAAACGGCGGCTCACATATATCACCGCCATCAAGTTGCCCGCGCCCCTGTGCGCCCCTTATTTACTCGTCGTCGTTTTGGGGCGACGAATTTGTGATTATATTATCCATGCTGTTTTTTCGCGATACCACTTCCGTTTATTTGAATTAGCGAAGCTTGAGATCTTTTTTAATTTACGATATACATGTGCAAAGAGTAGGAAACAGCGAGAAGAAACGGCCACAGACTCGGCGACTCGGCGGGGAACGAGGCATTCATGAGGGGGAAAGGGGGGGGGGGGGGGGGGGGGGGGGGGGGGGCAAAGCCGGCGGCATCCGCTGCTGCGGAAGCAACTCGATTCGCGGCTTGCCTGCGAGAAGCGGCACGGTGTCCCCACTGAGAGGGGTAGTGCAGCTGGCATCGAGTAGCGACCATTGAACATGCGCCGCCATGTGCAATAAAATTATTATAGTCAAGCACAGGGCGCAGTCGGATCCTTCGGTCTTTCCCATGGGTTGTAAAATGGGCGTGGGTGTTGCTGGTCACTCCCTGGATCTGTTTTTTCCCCGGATGCGCGGCTCTTGTTGGATCATCCCTGCTCAATGCACCGGAGAGACGTGGCATAGCACCAAGTCATTGTCAGGGCCTAAGGGACGCACCACAAATGATGACACATGTAAACGCCTCCTCGCTCGAATGAAAAGTTGTGGGCTAGACATCCGAGAAGTGGGAACCTGTATCGCAGCATCCGCCGTTCATTGCTTCATTCGGTCTATCGATGGGCTGTTACTACTAAATCACCGTACAGCAGTCGCCCAGGCAGCAGGCTGCTCATTGAACATGAGTGTAGTGGTCATCGAATGCGCTTCGGATGCGTGCCTTCCGCATCGCTTCCTACTACCCGCATCGCCGGGTGATCCGCAACCGGCCTTACCTACCGGCACCCAGACTACTCTGGGACATGGCTGCGGGCACTGATGTGCGATACGTTATGGGGTCGTGTGGTTATTTGGCATGGACGGCATATCATATCATATATCAGCACATCAGTGACAGAGCCCGCAGCAGGGAGACAGACGAGCACTTGAATGACTTGTCATTCAAGTGTCGCTCCCCCCGGGTGGGTCCACCGGGTGACCCACCCGGGGTTAGGGACACCGCCGCGCAGAAATCGGTGATTAGTTTCAGAATGAAATCAGAGGCGATTCCCTGTGGTTTGGCATGGTAGTTTGTGAGCAGGTAAACAGTCAATCGAGCAGCGGTAATTCCGCCATGACGCCAAGTTCGCGTCAACATGTCATGTATTTATTAACATGGCCATTACTATCCATCTAAGGTGTTACTCTCGAGATGACCAAATTATATATCTGGATTCTACTTGTCTCGAGAATGCCGCCTACGGCCCACTAACGAAGCAGCCTCCCTAATGTTAGGTTAATGGATCTAGGGTTTAGGTTTTCAGCGGGTGCGTGCAGCCGCTGAGCTGGCAGTGTCGGATGAGGCCGGCGTGCGCCAGCGCCTGCAGCAGCTGCTCCTCGAGCGTGAGGCTGTGCAGCTCCGAAACCATCCCGCGGGACGTCCAGTTGCCGTCGCCCATGGCAAAGTACTGGTACGGCATGGCCGCCGCGGCGGGGGAGGTGTCGCCGATGCCGTACACGGAGACGTGCTTGCACATGTGCAGCGCCGCGAGCAGCGCCTTGATGCCGCTCGTGGCCTTGGTGCGGCTGAAACTGCGCCCCTCGTTGCGCATGTTGGCGCACTGCCGGAACTGGTTGAGCACAAAGTTGGTGTAGCGGTGCAGGTAGTAGCTGGCGGTGGTCAGCTTCTCGTCCTGATTGGGTAAGAGGGGGGGGGGAGGGGGGGGGGGGGGCGGGCGGCACAGGCGCACCGCTCAGCAGGGAGCACCATGGCCCGACCACCCACCCAGCCCGCCATGGACGCACTCGTGAATGGCAGACAGAAACCCTCACGCAGGCGAGCGCGGATTAAATCGTGATTGCAGGACAGCCAGCAACCCAGACGCATGTGCCCCGAGCTATATATCTGAGCTTTCGGCATCAGGCGGAGCTGCGACCCGTTAGCATGACACAGAAATGTGCGGCGGCTGAGGCAGCACCGTCAGCTCTCGCGGCGATGTGCGGCCATCAATAACGTGTGGATTTCTGTCCGAACTCGCGCCATTGGTAGCGATTGCGTTGATACGGGTGATGCGCCATTTGTTTCCCGCAGTACGGCGCCTCGAGTTCCACCCGTACAGCGCTCGGGCACCGCGGTTCTGGCACATTGCGCGGAACCCTCGCCTCCCGCCAACCGCGCCTCTCTATCACGATGATTACACTAGCGGGACTTGATGCGTATGGACCACTCCATGGGTAGACGAGGGTACGCCGCTAATTCCTGCACACCTCCCCCCCCCTTTCCTGGCATCAACATAAATAGACATGTCAATGCGGGTTTTATCAATATTTCAGATGTTGCCAATAGTCAGACGTCAATACCGGTGAACACAAGAAACACCCTCGAAGAAACACTCCCGTTAGTTAGTCGATGGTGAGGTGTGCGTTCATGCATGGGGGTGGGCCCGGGCACAGGGGCGACGGGATTCGCACCGGGTGGTGCTCCCGCACTCGGGGCAGCTCCTTGGCCATGGTCGCCGGCGACGAGTAGGACACTATGATGATGCCGCCCATGTGCTGCGCGGCCACCACGCAAGGAAAATAAAGGGGGGGGTATGAGGTCCGCGACTGTGCATGAACAAAGCGGCTTGGAAAGTTAAAGGGAGGGTTTGGGGAGGGGAGAGGGGGAGGGGGGAGGTGGGAGGCCCGGGGGGGTGGGGGGGGGGATGGAATGCAAGCTTGCCGCACCACAGGCAGCCGCTGCATCTCGCCGGTCTCGGAGTCCCAGCCCTCTGCAGCGTAGACTGAGAACTGGTCGCCGTTCATGTAGCGGTACGTGGTGTTGGTGCCCACCTGCTCCTCGAAGCCAGTGGTGGGCGCCTGCGAGGCGAAGCACCACCCCCGCCACCTCACTCATCGTCCTCACGATCAGCAGCGCCACCACAGCTTTAAATGTCCCCAGCCCCACCACCAAATGTCCCCACCCCCACCATCCCCACCACGACCATTATCTACATCACAACCACCATTATCATCACCACAACCGTGATCACCAGCATCGCCTCCTCCAATGCCATTATCATAACCATCATCAGCCCCATCAGTACCACCATCGCGGCCATCACTACCACCACCATCGCCACCACCACCATCACCATCCTCGATGTCATCATCATTGCCACCACATCACCACCACCGTCATTATCGCCACCGCCATGACCCGTGCCATCATCATTACCACCACCACCACCACCATCGTCATCACCGACACCATCGTCAAATGTAATTATCTTCGCCACCGCCTCCACCACAGCTGCCATCACCACCACCATCAGTATCACGACCACCGCGGCCGCCGCCACCATCACAACCGCCATTAGCACCGGCAGTATCACGACCACCACCGCCGCCTCCACCACCGCCGTCGCCGCCGCCGCCTCCACCACCGGCAGTATCACCGCCACCATGACCCGTGCCATCATCATCGATAATGTCATCACCATCGCCACCACCAACACCGTCGTCAATGTCATTATCATTGCCATCACCACCACCGTCATTATCACCACCACCGCCTCCACCACCGGCAGTATCACCGCCACCATGACCCGTGCCATCATCATCACCAACGCCATCACCACCACCGTCATCACCAACACCATTGCCAATGTAATTATCATCGCCACTGCCTCTACCACCACTGCCATTACCACCACTGCCATTGCCACCACCGCCGCCGTCGCCGCCGCCACCATCACCACTTCCACCACCGCCGCCACCACCACTATTGCCACCATCGCCATTACCACCATCGGCTCCGCCACCACCGCCTCCGCCACCACAACCACCACCGGCATTATCACGACCACCATGACCCATGCCATCATCATCGCCAACACTATCACCATCACCACCATCTTCGTCTGCTTCGCCGCCTTAGGCATCAGGATCGCCATCAAGACGACTTGCAGCAGGATGAAAAGCAAGAGGTGCAGGTCTATGAACAGGGATACAGGGGGGGGACCCGGAGGGAGAGGAGGGGAGAGGGTTTCAGGCGGGCGGACCTTGTTGAGGCGGAACACGGCTTCGTGGCGGTCGATTTCCGCCCCGTATCGCGACCAGGCGAGGTTGCCAGCGTTGCCGACGACCGCGCAGCTGGCGTGCCGCGTCTGCGACGGCATGACACTCGCCATGCGCGGCTCCAGGGCGGGGCAGATCTGGTCCCACTCCGGGCCCAGCGGGTCCACCACCTCCCACAGGCCAGACGCCAGGCTCCGGTGGTTGCAGGTCTCCTGCACAGCCATCCCGCGGCCGATCAGCGCGCCGGGACTTCGCTCGGGGCAGTCGCGTCACTGATTATCGCCTCAAAAGGACGACCGCAGGCGTCGATCGTAGCTGCTCCACAGCCCCGGCACTTTCTGTAACCTTTTCCCTTTGACAATTTACAAACTGTTGATTCAATAATACCTGCACGACGTAAACTGTTAAAACTAGGCGCCTGCTCGTACCTGCGTGAGGAAGAGCGATTGATAAATGTGCGCCGGTAGCCGCAGCGGCAGCCTCTCCACGGGCAGGGGCCTCCGGCGGTCCGCGCAGAGCTGCGGCAACTCCGGGTCGCCGGCCGACACAAAGCGCTCAATGCTGGGCGATGCAGGAGAACCTGTGTATCAGCGGGATGGGGCGTCACAATCAGTGGAGTTCCGGGCCGACCACGTGCCGGCTCGGCGGCGACAAATAAATTATAGATAATAATGGGGGGTTTAGGGTTTCGCACGGCGGGGGACTGCTGCATTGGTGTGTGGGGGAAGCATGACGAGGCCGGATCAGTGCACAAGCCAGCCAGACACTTACCGAAGACCTTGCCCCACCAGGGCTGTGCCTCCCCCAACAGCGCCGGCGGCGGCTGCACCTGCTCGAGCAGCCAGAAGCCCACGGGGCCCATCCGGTCGTAGCGTAGGGTATCGCCGCGCTGCCGGGCGTCCAGCCAGGTGCCGAGAGCCACAAGAGAGTCGCTCAGCGGCACGCCGTGGCTGAAGCCGCCCAGCGTACCCTCCCGCTCAAAGGAAACGTCCGTATGGCCGCCGATCAGCGCCGCCCCCAGGTCAGTTGGAGCGCTGTCGGACCTGTCGTGCTTGTGCCGGTCACGGTGGTGGCTAGGCGGGACCAGCGCGCCGGAACAAACCCTAAGGGGTGACCCTACTGCGACCGCGAGCACGACTGCGGTGAGCTTCAGAAGCGGCGCTAGCGCCGCCCGGCGGCAGCCTACACTTAAGAGGCGCGCCATGACCACAAATCGCACTTTCTGTGCTTGACGATGTGGCGCGTCAGTCGGCGGGGAGTCGGGGTAGCTTCAGAGTAGTGCATGCTCCAACCTTGGGGGCCACCACAGTCGGTCGCACGGAAAACCCTTACCAGTAGCATATGAACTAGGGACCGTCAAAGGCGGGGGATCGTCGCTGCTGCCGCGCGACGTTTCGTCCATCGAGCGCATCGCCAGCTGGCGGGGGCGCGGCGCGGCGCGCCGCGCCGCGCCGTCGATGAGACGGACAGGTACGAATTTCAAAAGGGCCGTCGATGAGACAGGCACATACTGGTGTGAATTACAAAAAGGGCAGTAACAAATCCACCTACAGGTACTAGTACAAAAAGTAGTAATGGTACCTGTACTGGTGTGAATTACAAAAAGGGCATTTCCCCAGAATTAGAAAATCAACACAGCAAGCCGCCTAAAAGCGGCCCGCATCCCGCATAAGGCGGGATGGATGAGTGATGCGCACACGGTTCAGAGTCCGGGCCACGCGAGCACGTGTGTGTGTAGGTGATCCTCGGACGTGCTGTGCAGCTTCAGCAACGGGATGGCAGACGAATATGCGCCGTCTGATGAGGCAGCGAGCACGCTCTCGAGCGGCCACCAAGCTCAGGACCCCGAGGAAATCTCTTGCGAGCAAGGCCTCCTGGTGAGCCCGGGTGATGCACCGAGTGCCCCGCGATGAGAGGGCACCCCGGTCCGCAGCCAAGCATGCGATACCACGCACTGTGCGGTGCACCCCCTTGCTCACCTCACCCACTGTGCCGAAGACCATGCCCGTGTACTCCGACATATCCAGGATGTCTTGAAGAGGACCCTTCTGTCCGGGCTCTGTGTTGTGCCACGCCGCGTCCCGCGTAGCCAACCCCCGTTGTATGTCGCCCAACAGGGAGCGCTCAAACCGATCCGCAGCTGTGGCCCGGGGCACTGAAGTGTACTTGACCCCGTACCGCATAGTCTTGAACTCTAGCAGCGTGGACTTCAAGCTCCGGGGATCATAGCCCCCGGTCACGACGTTGAACGCCGGAAGGGAGAGCTCTGCGTCCGGCACTAGGTCCTTGAGTTCATCCCGGGGTACGGTGTTGCCGAAAGGCACTGCCTGCTGGAACAAGTCATCCACCTTCCGCCGTACCGCGATACCTAGGTCGTGAACACAGTGATCGCGGAAGGCATCTGCGATAGCGTCGTGTTGTACACGCCAGTGAGCGTCTCCAGACGCCGGGAGGTTCATGAGCGCGTCGCCGTATAGATCAACAATGACGGGGTTGTGCTCCGTCGAGGGCAGAATAATCTGGCACCCAACCACCGGGGCCAAGCACGGGCTAGGCAGAAAGAAGTACCCGGCAGCGACCTCCCGCAGCTCATGCGGAGTCATGGCTGTCCGCGCGGTGGGGATGGCCACTGTCAACATGCCTGACGCCGCGTCGAGCTGGTTGAACAAGATCCGTTCCCTACATGTGGCAGGGAGAGCGCACACCTCATTTCGAAGCCGAGAGTTGTTGGCCTGGTCTACTGCACCGGTACCGCCAGGCTGCTGATGAATTGGCTTCGCCGCTAGGTTATACAAACCTCGCTGAACCCCGCTTGCATCGCTTCGCGCAGACGCCGCCGGATGTACAGGTACATCAACCAAGTAACCTCGCCATCAGATCGAAATCCTGTAAGGATCTACTCGTAAGGCCATTTTGGCAAAGTATTGCTGGCCTTAATTCACGCGATATTCACCAAGTGTCACAGCGTACAACGTTTCAGCGTACGCATGCGCGCGTACAGGGACTTGCTTACTTGGCATACCGGCGAATACTCGTTGCCTGTCATACGGGTATCAATTTTAGTACTTGCAGTACTGCGTTGTATGTGTATGCCTGATGTCCAAGCGAGCAGTCACCCATGGCGCAACGACCAACTGTCTGTCGCTCAGCTCTCACACCTAGAACCACCGACAGACCTAGCTAGGGCCCGTACCAACGGCTAACTGCCGCCAACCACGGCGCCCGTACAGACCAATAGCGCGTGGGAAGGCCTAGGGGCTTAGTCGGCTCGCGCGCCCGCGGGATGCTTTAGCATCCTGTCGGCGCGCTGCCCGCCCACTCTTTGGCTTTCCAAACGTCTCATCCCACCCATCTTGTAACCACGCTACTACACCACAAACACCTCGACTCTGTGCACATCACACCTGCACGTGCCTCGTCTATTGCTGTCCATCAAGGGCAGTACAACCTGATGTCGAGCTGCGAGTGATATCGCGCAGCAAGCAACGGTGGTGAGTCGCGGCTACGCCTGTGTTGTTTGCGTCGTGACGCCCGTCTTGCTTTTACCTCCTGTGAACCCATCGTACCGACTGCCTGAACTTGTCGACCGACCGACCGACCGATTAGCGTACCGAACGTGCCTGATCAGCACTACTGGCTTGCTTGTTGCCATATGCGAGCAGTCGGTACTGCGCGTCGTCGTCGTCGAGTCGTGTCGTGATACCGTACGCGTACGCATATGCGCGCGTGCGGGCACTCGTAGTCCATTCGCGAGAGGCATGTCGTGCGGCACAGGGTGAGGAGTGCTTGACGTATTTCGCGTCGATCGACCACACACACACACACACCTCTGTCACGCCGATCGAGTAACCAAGCAACTCGCACGCGTGTGTAGTGCCGGCCAATAGGGCCGATGGCACTGTGAGACGTACTTCTACTGGAGTCATAGGAACCGAGGCCAAGAGTCAGCAAGTCTTAGACAGAGACTTAGAGGCCAGGACACGTACATAAGACCACATGCCTAAGAGTCTGTTAGGCGATCCGCCGACAGTTTACCATCACCACCCCATTTCTCTTTTTCCTGCGACACAAGTACCATATCCCCAGCAATGGCGTAGCTCGGCCATAGCATCGGTGCGAAATAAGGTGACTCGACAGTATTAATGGACAATTAAGGATTATTTAGGGGCATTTCGATTATGGGTGCCGCTATGAAACTCCTTATGAGTAATTACCGTGCGTAGTTACGCAACGCTTGCAGGACGTATGCCAGGCTAAAGGGATAATCCGGCGTTGGCAAGCGGGCCTGGGAGGAGGGCCCCATGCAAGTCGCCAGCTTGTTCGATATTGTCGCCAAGCGTGAAGTCTACCGACGTACGCGGGATTTATGGACTACATGATGCGTATGACACTGTACCTCATGAGCTTTCATTCCTAAAACTAAGTCATAGGAGTTGCGCGGGTCATATTTTTACCTTCATTAATAAAACTTTGAATAGAGATAGTATGGAGTACGGCGCGGGTTATATGAGACAGAGGTGGGCCCGGGAACACTGTCATACCCCATACCCATAGAGCATGACCTCCGACAGGGGTGCCCCGCTTCCCCCATCCTATTTAACATTAGCGGCAAGGCAACCACTACCGGTGCTGGGTCATTTACACGCGGACAACGCCGATGGTCTCACAAGCTCATTATTCGAGCGATAACATGCATGCCATGTTCGCCCCCAGTTTTCCCAATGGGCAAGGACCATTTTGGGGGTTGGGGTGCTTAAGTGTGGGGTGCTGGCATAAGGCCGATTTCCGGCGAAATAACCGCGTTACGCGAAAAAGCTGCCCGATGGGGGTACCGGTTGTAAATGAATATATAATAGGTATTTCTATGCGGTCATTAGCTCGGATTTCTGCATGCGGCGCATAGTAAACGACCAGGTCAAGAAGGGTAAGCGCGCCATTGAGGCGGTCGGCTCGGTATTAGTCGGTGCACGGGGCATAATTCCTATTGATGAGCGTGTGTATGTCGTTGAAAGATGTATACTACCGGTTCGAACTTACGGGCGGTGTGAAGTATGGGGAATATGGATAGAACTAGTGTGACAATAATGGCATACTCTGTACGGGTACTGTATGATCGTAGCATCATTCATGTACGAGTACCTGCTGTATCGTATGTGTGCGCGCGTGTGTCACGCGCCACAATACGAGTACTGGTGGATGATGAATCATGAGACGAGTCCTACTGGTACCGGTACACTGTTCAGTAGTAGTTACGGGATAATACGCATGTGCGTACCCGTAGCAGGCATATATGTATAATGCACCTGCCTCTGTAACATCAGTTGTATACTTGTGTATAAACTGATGTGTCAACTACATGTGCGGAGGTCTCTAAGCGACGACCTCCTGTTCGACACTTCGAGGCACGACTCTCCACGGTGACGCGCTTAGCAGTGCGCGTGCCGCTTGGTGGTGGCTAGCTGTGAGCTAGCCATACGCATAAATAGCGGCGGGTGGTGACAACGTTGTAACCATTGTTTCTTTCTCTCTCTGCTGCCTTCTGTGTGTTTACGACAGTCTTGTCTGCTTGACCTGCGTGAGGCACCCTAGACTGTCGCACTGGTTTCGGAGCGACTGTTGCGCTCCTTATCCTAGCTTCCACTGCTTTATCTGAGATAACTCGACTGAACAGTTCGACATGTCCGAGTCGATGAATTCTGCTGGCAAGAGCCGAGAGCTGCTGCTCAACGAGGAAAGTTCTGTCGACCTGTCGACTACCAAGGTTTGTGCAGCCGTGGTGGTGACTTACGGTAAGGGTCACTCGGTCGAACGCCAAGTGATTCTGACGACTGAACCGAACGCTAGATCGACTCTCTTCTTACCTGTCGGAAAGTCGATAGCGTCTGACAAGTCTGTGCGCGGCACGGCGGTGCGCAAACTGCGTGAAGAGACTGGCTTGCTTGTCGATGAAGATGATTTAGAATTGTTTGACATTCTCACCATCGAGGGCATGCGTTGTTTCTTATATGCATCTAAGCTATCGGCGAAGCAGATAGCGAAGGAGATGCGCACACCAGAGATATCGCACGTCTTAGTCATGTCGCATTTAGTAGCACCGGTGGTTGCAGCTGGTGAAGAACTAAATGCTGATGATGGCGGCGCTGCATTACCCGACGTCGCGCGCACCTTCCCTGAGAGTATCACCCTAGACCCGGAGTCTGAGGATTCGTACTCCGTGAGCATTGCATTGAACAGTCAAGGCAAGCCTGTGCCGACGACTGTGTGGTACCCTCCGTTCATGATTCATACTGCGGTAAGTGATTCATGGGCAACCATTTTATAAGTCTGTGTTGAATGGTTTCTGGATGAACCGTTCATACCCTGAGCTTCCTCAACAATTCGCATTTAGGTATGACTCTTGTGAGTCCCCTATCTGGCATGCTGTGCATCGTTATCTAGTTGTAGATCCGATGGCAACAGACCTCAGCAATATAACAATCACTGACATACCATGGTATGAGACGCGTGATGCACAACTAACTGAGTCCCAGAGGAAGTCTGCTCAAACCCAGCCCAAGCAAGATGGCCAGGATGTCCTCAAGCTAGATGTATGGCTGACTGGACTACCGGAGCTGCTTGGCACTGTGGGACTGAAGTCCACAACTGCATCTGGTCTTGCATATGCCGTGCAGACTCTGAGTGGCAAGTTCCAGCGTTGGTGGCAGGGATTTGATTCCAAGCCTCCTTCGCTGCGTCCTACCAACGCTGCAGAGTTTGTGAAGGCAGTTAGAGACTCACCATTGATGCATGACATAGTGCATGATGCATGCATAGAGCTTGATGGCATCAAGCAGGTGTCTGCTGGTCCCCAAGACTCTCCCTTGGATTATAAGGACTTTGTGCAGACCTTCAACGATGTCCTAGCAAGGACCAGACTAACCCTTCCTGATGAGTTCATGGTCCTTAAGTTTGCATCTGCATTGAGTCACAATAAGCTTAA
>VCJN01001037.1:0-59495 GCA_006384855.1 Tetraselmis striata | reverse complement strand
TGGCTTTGCGCCAAGTGCGTGTCTAAGCCCCATACTCAGTTGCGCGAGAGCGTTATGTATGTGGATGACCACGGACCACCAACACTTGGCATGTGCCACCTCCTAGCGATACACACATCTACCAGCCAAAATGCCATTTTCCACAGCATTTTTCAAGGAATTTCATATTAATCAAAATCCACGCCCCTACCAGCGGCGCCAACCCGCCCACGATCACGGCTGGCAACTGGCACTTCCTAACCACGCGCCCCCATTGTAGAGCATTGCCGCCTAATCGCCAAGGAGCGGCCATCGAGCGCTCTCTCTACGTGGCGTTCGCCACAGAAACAGCAGCATTTCACGCCCAAAACTGCTCCCCACAGTGGCCAACTTTGACCGTTGGGGTGTCACGTCGTGCCTATAGCGACATGCTTTCAGTGGCCTACACCGCACGGTGTGTGCAACTTATGCCAGGGCCGTATCCACCGACGTTTGGGTGCGACGAAGTGCCATACTTTTTCCATAGGTTTGGATCGGTTGGTCGCAATCCCACAACTTTGCGTGGCGCCAACGCACCAATGCAATGATTTCGCGTTATTTGAAAGGGCGCCCACAAATGGTCGTGTTTGTCGCGACGGGTGGGTATCAAGCGCACAATAGGCGTTCGCCCGAACTATTCCCGCTGTAGTTAGCATGTATGCGACATGCAAGCCGGCGGTTATCCCTCGCCCATGCATGCGCTTTGCGATCGAAAAATGCAAAACCCGGACTTATGTGGAGGGGTGTGCGCCGCACCAAGCGCGCTCGACGAGGTCGCAATAAGGCGTCTTGGACAGTGAGCCCTTTCGAGCCCGTGGCTCGCATGTGGATGCGTCATGGGGCATATGCAGCCAGTAGGAGCATTGGGGTGATTCAAACATGCCGCGTCGGCCGTATATGGCCGAATGACATATGGCCAACACACCCCTCCACATAAGTTTGGGGTCCCTTTTCGGCAGTCTCAAGACTTCACAAGTCTAGGGTACCTGAACGTAGGGTATATGAGATGAAACCCTGGAATCTCAGAGGGCGTTATAAAACCTGCATGACGAGTGGCTCAAACCGAAGCTTAACGACCGTTGACTAGGGAATCACGCTGCACTTGGTGCGTGGATGAGCGTCGCCTGCAACTGCACCAAAACCGGGGTCAGTATCACGCACACGCCGACGCGCGTGAATAGACAACCAACCGGCGGGATGGCCATGAACGCGTGAGGAAACACATTGGCGAGGGGCTCGGGTGCATTTGGTTGGGGTGCAGCCGTGTGGGCGGCGGCCAGTGCATGTCGCGTTGCGATACTGGCATGGCATCAGTGTCGGCCACGCGCAGCAACACCCCCTTGGCTTCAAAACGCTATAACTTCTCAGGATTTGCTCAGAAAAACTTTTTAAAAATATCACGCGATTCCTCGTTCAATTCCGCGTCGGGAACACTCTTCCATAATCACAAAATCGATTTTTTGGGTCTCCGGAAAAAATCCCCAAAGATGATCATCCAAGTTGCCCCTCACTGCCTCATGTGCCCACCCATATCGGGCGCGTGGCTTTGCGCCAAGTGCGTGTCTAAGCCCCATACTCAGTTGCGCGAGAGCGTTATGTATGTGGATGACCACGGACCACCAACACTTGGCATGTGCCACCTCCTAGCGATACACACATCTACCAGCCAAAATGCCATTTTCCACAGCATTTTTCAAGGAATTTCATATTAATCAAAATCCACGCCCCTACCGCGCCACCCCGCCCACGAAACGGTGCAACTGGCATTCCACCACGCGCCCCCATAGTAGAGCATTGCCCTACGCCAAGGGGGCCATCGAGCGCCTCTCCTACGTGCGTTCGCCACAGAAACAGCAGCATTTTCACCCCAAAACTGCTCCCCACAGTGGCCAACTTGACGTTGGGGTGTCACGTCGTGCCTATAGCGACATGCTTTCAGTGGCCTACACGCACGGTGTGTGCAACTTATGCCAAGGGCCGTATCCACCGAGTTTGGTGCGACGAGTGCCACTTTTTCCATAGGTTTGGACGGTTGGCGCAACCCACAACTTTCTGGCGCCAACGCACCATGCAATGATTTCGCGTTTTTGAAAGGGCGCCCACAAATGGTCGTGTTGTCGCGCGGGTGGGTATAAAGCGCACAATAGGCGTTCGCCCGAACTATTCCCGCTGTAGTTAGCATGTATGCACATGCAGCCGGCGTTATCCTCGCCCATGCATGCGCTTTGCGATCGAAAATGCAAAACCCGGACTTATGTGGAGGGGTGTGCGCCGCACCAAGCGCGCTCGACGAGGTCGCAATAAGGCGTCTTGGGACAGTGAGCCCTTTCGAGCCCGTGGCTCGCATGTGGATGCGTCATGGGCATATGCAGCCAGTAGGAGCATTGGGGTGATTCAAACATGCCGCGTCGGCCGTATATGGCCGAATGACATATGGCCAACACACCCCTCCACATAAGTTTGGGGTCCCTTTTCGGCAGTCTCAAGACTTCACAAGTCTAGGGTACCTGAACGTAGGGTATATGAGATGAAACCCTGGAATCTCAGAGGGCGTTATAAAACCTGCATGACGAGTGGCTCAAACCGAAGCTTAACGACCGTTGACTAGGGAATCACGCTGCACTTGGTGCGTGGATGAGCGTCGCCTGCAACTGCACCAAAACCGGGGGCAGTATCACGCACACGCCGACGCGCGTGAATAGACAACCAACCGGCGGGATGGCCATGAACGCGTGAGGAAACACATTGGCGAGGGGCTCGGGTGCATTTGGTTGGGGTGCAGCCGTGTGGGCGGCGGCCAGTGCATGTCGCGTTGCGATACTGGCATGGCATCAGTGTCGGCCACGCGCAGCAACACCCCCTTGGCTTCAAAACGCTATAACTTCTCAGGATTTGCTCAGAAAAACTTTTTAAAAATATCACGCGATTGCCTCGTTCAATTCCGCGTCGGGAACACTCTTCCATAATCACAAAATCGATTTTTTGGGTCTCCGGAAAAAATCCCCAAAGATGATCATCCAAGTTGCCCCTCACTGCCTCATGTGCCCACCCATATCGGGCGCGTGGCTTTGCGCCAAGTGCGTGTCTAAGCCCCATACTCAGTTGCGCGAGAGCGTTATGTATGTGGATGACCACGGACCACCAACACTTGGCATGTGCCACCTCCTAGCGATACACACATCTACCAGCCAAAATGCCATTTTCCACAGCATTTTTCAAGGAATTTCATATTAATCAAAATCCACGCCCCTACCGCGCCACCCCGCCCACGAAACGGTGCAACTGGCATTCCACCACGCGCCCCCATAGTAGAGCATTGCCCTACGCCAAGGGGGCCATCGAGCGCCTCTCCTACGTGCGTTCGCCACAGAAACAGCAGCATTTTCACCCCAAAACTGCTCCCCACAGTGGCCAACTTGACGTTGGGGTGTCACGTCGTGCCTATAGCGACATGCTTTCAGTGGCCTACACGCACGGTGTGTGCAACTTATGCCAAGGGCCGTATCCACCGAGTTTGGTGCGACGAGTGCCACTTTTTCCATAGGTTTGGACGGTTGGCGCAACCCACAACTTTCTGGCGCCAACGCACCATGCAATGATTTCGCGTTTTTGAAAGGGCGCCCACAAATGGTCGTGTTGTCGCGCGGGTGGGTATAAAGCGCACAATAGGCGTTCGCCCGAACTATTCCCGCTGTAGTTAGCATGTATGCACATGCAGCCGGCGTTATCCTCGCCCATGCATGCGCTTTGCGATCGAAAATGCAAAACCCGGACTTATGTGGAGGGGTGTGCGCCGCACCAAGCGCGCTCGACGAGGTCGCAATAAGGCGTCTTGGGACAGTGAGCCCTTTCGAGCCCGTGGCTCGCATGTGGATGCGTCATGGGCATATGCAGCCAGTAGGAGCATTGGGGTGATTCAAACATGCCGCGTCGGCCGTATATGGCCGAATGACATATGGCCAACACACCCCTCCACATAAGTTTGGGGTCCCTTTTCGGCAGTCTCAAGACTTCACAAGTCTAGGGTACCTGAACGTAGGGTATATGAGATGAAACCCTGGAATCTCAGAGGGCGTTATAAAACCTGCATGACGAGTGGCTCAAACCGAAGCTTAACGACCGTTGACTAGGGAATCACGCTGCACTTGGTGCGTGGATGAGCGTCGCCTGCAAGCTGCACCAAAACCGGGGTCAGTATCACGCACACGCCGACGCGCGTGAATAGACAACCAACCGGCGGGATGGCCATGAACGCGTGAGGAAACACATTGGCGAGGGGCTCGGGTGCATTTGGTTGGGGTGCAGCCGTGTGGGCGGCGGCCAGTGCATGTCGCGTTGCGATACTGGCATGGCATCAGTGTCGGCCACGCGCAGCAACACCCCCTTGGCTTCAAAACGCTATAACTTCTCAGGATTTGCTCAGAAAAACTTTTTAAAAATACCACGCGATTGCTCGTTCAATTCCGCGTCGGGAACACTCTTCCATAATCACAAAATCGATTTTTTGGGTCTCCGGAAAAAATCCCCAAAGATGATCATCCAAGTTGCCCCTCACTGCCTCATGTGCCCACCCATATCGGGCGCGTGGCTTTGCGCCAAGTGCGTGTCTAAGCCCCATACTCAGTTGCGCGAGAGCGTTATGTATGTGGATGACCACGGACCACCAACACTTGGCATGTGCCACCTCCTAGCGATACACACATCTACCAGCCAAAATGCCATTTTCCACAGCATTTTTCAAGGAATTTCATATTAATCAAAATCCACGCCCCTACCGCGCCACCCCGCCCACGAAACGGTGCAACTGGCATTCCACCACGCGCCCCCATAGTAGAGCATTGCCCTACGCCAAGGGGGCCATCGAGCGCCTCTCCTACGTGCGTTCGCCACAGAAACAGCAGCATTTTCACCCCAAAACTGCTCCCCACAGTGGCCAACTTGACGTTGGGGTGTCACGTCGTGCCTATAGCGACATGCTTTCAGTGGCCTACACGCACGGTGTGTGCAACTTATGCCAAGGGCCGTATCCACCGAGTTTGGTGCGACGAGTGCCACTTTTTCCATAGGTTTGGACGGTTGGCGCAACCCACAACTTTCTGGCGCCAACGCACCATGCAATGATTTCGCGTTTTTGAAAGGGCGCCCACAAATGGTCGTGTTGTCGCGCGGGTGGGTATAAAGCGCACAATAGGCGTTCGCCCGAACTATTCCCGCTGTAGTTAGCATGTATGCACATGCAGCCGGCGTTATCCTCGCCCATGCATGCGCTTTGCGATCGAAAATGCAAAACCCGGACTTATGTGGAGGGGTGTGCGCCGCACCAAGCGCGCTCGACGAGGTCGCAATAAGGCGTCTTGGGACAGTGAGCCCTTTCGAGCCCGTGGCTCGCATGTGGATGCGTCATGGGCATATGCAGCCAGTAGGAGCATTGGGGTGATTCAAACATGCCGCGTCGGCCGTATATGGCCGAATGACATATGGCCAACACACCCCTCCACATAAGTTTGGGGTCCCTTTTCGGCAGTCTCAAGACTTCACAAGTCTAGGGTACCTGAACGTAGGGTATATGAGATGAAACCCTGGAATCTCAGAGGGCGTTATAAAACCTGCATGACGAGTGGCTCAAACCGAAGCTTAACGACCGTTGACTAGGGAATCACGCTGCACTTGGTGCGTGGATGGGCGTCGCCTGCAACTGCACCAAAACCGGGGTCAGTATCACGCACACGCCGACGCGCGTGAATAGACAACCAACCGGCGGGATGGCCATGAACGCGTGAGGAAACACATTGGCGAGGGGCTCGGG
Source organism: Tetraselmis striata (assembly GCA_006384855.1). Lineage (NCBI taxonomy): Eukaryota > Viridiplantae > Chlorophyta > Chlorodendrophyceae > Chlorodendrales > Chlorodendraceae > Tetraselmis > Tetraselmis striata. The sequence continues at coordinate 53,671 of VCJN01001037.1, read as the reverse complement.
TGCATTTGGTTGGGGTGCAGCCGTGTGGGCGGCGGCCAGTGCATGTCGCGTTGCGATACTGGCATGGCATCAGTGTCGGCCACGCGCAGCAACACCCCCTTGGCTTCAAAACGCTATAACTTCTCAGGATTTGCTCAGAAAAACTTTTTAAAAATATCACGCGATTCCTCGTTCAATTCCGCGTCGGGAACACTCTTCCATAATCACAAAATCGATTTTTTGGGTCTCCGGAAAAAATCCCCAAAGATGATCATCCAAGTTGCCCCTCACTGCCTCATGTGCCCACCCATATCGGGCGCGTGGCTTTGCGCCAAGTGCGTGTCTAAGCCCCATACTCAGTTGCGCGAGAGCGTTATGTATGTGGATGACCACGGACCACCAACACTTGGCATGTGCCACCTCCTAGCGATACACACATCTACCAGCCAAAATGCCATTTTCCACAGCATTTTTCAAGGAATTTCATATTAATCAAAATCCACGCCCCTACCGCGCCACCCCGCCCACGAAACGGTGCAACTGGCATTCCACCACGCGCCCCCATAGTAGAGCATTGCCCTACGCCAAGGGGGCCATCGAGCGCCTCTCCTACGTGCGTTCGCCACAGAAACAGCAGCATTTTCACCCCAAAACTGCTCCCCACAGTGGCCAACTTGACGTTGGGGTGTCACGTCGTGCCTATAGCGACATGCTTTCAGTGGCCTACACGCACGGTGTGTGCAACTTATGCCAAGGGCCGTATCCACCGAGTTTGGTGCGACGAGTGCCACTTTTTCCATAGGTTTGGACGGTTGGCGCAACCCACAACTTTCTGGCGCCAACGCACCATGCAATGATTTCGCGTTTTTGAAAGGGCGCCCACAAATGGTCGTGTTGTCGCGCGGGTGGGTATAAAGCGCACAATAGGCGTTCGCCCGAACTATTCCCGCTGTAGTTAGCATGTATGCACATGCAGCCGGCGTTATCCTCGCCCATGCATGCGCTTTGCGATCGAAAATGCAAAACCCGGACTTATGTGGAGGGGTGTGCGCCGCACCAAGCGCGCTCGACGAGGTCGCAATAAGGCGTCTTGGGACAGTGAGCCCTTTCGAGCCCGTGGCTCGCATGTGGATGCGTCATGGGCATATGCAGCCAGTAGGAGCATTGGGGTGATTCAAACATGCCGCGTCGGCCGTATATGGCCGAATGACATATGGCCAACACACCCCTCCACATAAGTTTGGGGTCCCTTTTCGGCAGTCTCAAGACTTCACAAGTCTAGGGTACCTGAACGTAGGGTATATGAGATGAAACCCTGGAATCTCAGAGGGCTTTATAAAACCTGCATGACGAGTGGCTCAAACCGAAGCTTAATGACCTTTGACTAGGGAATCACGCTGCACTTGGTGCGTGGATGGGCGTCGCCTGCAACTGCACCAAAACCGGGGTCGGTATCACGCACACGCCGACGCGCGTGCATAGGCAACCAAACGGCGGGATGGCCATGAACGCGTGAGGAAACACATTGGCGAGGGGCTCGGGTGCATTTGGTTGGGGTGCAGCCGTGTGGGCGGCGGCCAGTGCATGTCGCGTTGCGATACTGGCATGGCATCAGTGTCGGCCACGCGCGGCAACACCCCCTTGGCTTCAAAACGCTGTAACTTTTCAGGGTTTGCTCAGAAAAACTTTTTAAAAATATCACGCCATTCCTCGTTCAATTCTGCGTCGGGAACACTCTTCCATAATCACAAAATCGATTTTTTGGGTCTCCGAAAAAAATCCCCAAAGATGATCATCCAAGTTGCCCCTCACTGCCTCATGTGCCCACCCATATCGGGCGCGTGGCTTTGCGCCAAGTGCGTGTCTAAGCCCCATACTCAGTTGCGCGAGAGCGTTATGTATGTGGATGACCACGGACCACCAACACTTGGCATGTGCCACCTCCTAGCGATACACACATCTACTAGCCAAAATGCCATTTTCCACAGCATTTTTCAAGGAATTTCATATTAATCAAAATCCACGCCCCTACCGCGCCACCCCGCCCACGAAACGGTGCAACTGGCATTCCACCACGCGCCCCCATAGTAGAGCATTGCCCTACGCCAAGGGGGCCATCGAGCGCCTCTCCTACGTGCGTTCGCCACAGAAACAGCAGCATTTTCACCCCAAAACTGCTCCCCACAGTGGCCAACTTGACGTTGGGATGTCACGTCGTGCCTATAGCGACATGCTTTCGGTGGCCTACACGCACGGTGTGTGCAACTTATGCCAAGGGCCGTATCCACCGGGTTTGGTGCGACGAGTGCCGCTATTTCCATAGGTTTGGACGGTTGGCGCAACCCACAACTTTCTGGCGCCAACGCACCATGCAATGATTTCGCGTTTTTGAAAGGGCGCCCACAAATGGTCGTGTTGTCGCGCGGGTGGGTATAAAGCGCACAATAGGCGTTCGCCCGAACTATTCCCACTGTAGTTAGCATGTATGCACATGCAGCCGGCGTTATCCTCGCCCATGCATGCGCTTTGCGATCGAAAATGCAAAACCCGGACTTATGTGGAGGGGTGTGCGCCGCACCAAGCGCGCTCGACGAGGTCGCAATAAGGCGTCTTGGGACAGTGAGCCCTTTCGAGCCCGTGGCTCGCATGTGGATGCGTCATGGGCATATGCAGCCAGTAGGAGCATTGGGGTGATTCAAACATGCCGCGTCGGCCGTATATGGCCGAATGACATATGGCCAACACACCCCTCCACATAAGTTTGGGGTCCCTTTTCGGCAGTCTCAAGACTTCACAAGTCTAGGGTACCTGAACGTAGGGTATATGAGATGAAACCCTGGAATCTCAGAGGGCTTTATAAAACCTGCATGACGAGTGGCTCAAACCGAAGCTTAATGACCTTTGACTAGGGAATCACGCTGCACTTGGTGCGTGGATGGGCGTCGCCTGCAACTGCACCAAAACCGGGGTCGGTATCACGCACACGCCGACGCGCGTGCATAGGCAACCAAACGGCGGGATGGCCATGAACGCGTGAGGAAACACATTGGCGAGGGGCTCGGGTGCATTTGGTTGGGGTGCAGCCGTGTGGGCGGCGGCCAGTGCATGTCGCGTTGCGATACTGGCATGGCATCAGTGTCGGCCACGCGCGGCAACACCCCCTTGGCTTCAAAACGCTGTAACTTTTCAGGGTTTGCTCAGAAAAACCTTTTTAAAAATATCACGCCATTCCTCGTTCAATTCTGCGTCGGGAACACTCTTCCATAATCACAAAATCGATTTTTTGGGTCTCCGAAAAAAATCCCCAAAGATGATCATCCAAGTTGCCCCTCACTGCCTCATGTGCCCACCCATATCGGGCGCGTGGCTTTGCGCCAAGTGCGTGTCTAAGCCCCATACTCAGTTGCGCGAGAGCGTTATGTATGTGGATGACCACGGACCACCAACACTTGGCATGTGCCACCTCCTAGCGATACACACATCTACTAGCCAAAATGCCATTTTCCACAGCATTTTTCAAGGAATTTCATATTAATCAAAATCCACGCCCCTACCGCGCCACCCCGCCCACGAAACGGTGCAACTGGCATTCCACCACGCGCCCCCATAGTAGAGCATTGCCCTACGCCAAGGGGGCCATCGAGCGCCTCTCCTACGTGCGTTCGCCACAGAAACAGCAGCATTTTCACCCCAAAACTGCTCCCCACAGTGGCCAACTTGACGTTGGGATGTCACGTCGTGCCTATAGCGACATGCTTTCGGTGGCCTACACGCACGGTGTGTGCAACTTATGCCAAGGGCCGTATCCACCGGGTTTGGTGCGACGAGTGCCGCTATTTCCATAGGTTTGGACGGTTGGCGCAACCCACAACTTTCTGGCGCCAACGCACCATGCAATGATTTCGCGTTTTTGAAAGGGCGCCCACAAATGGTCGTGTTGTCGCGCGGGTGGGTATAAAGCGCACAATAGGCGTTCGCCCGAACTATTCCCACTGTAGTTAGCATGTATGCACATGCAGCCGGCGTTATCCTCGCCCATGCATGCGCTTTGCGATCGAAAATGCAAAACCCGGACTTATGTGGAGGGGTGTGCGCCGCACCAAGCGCGCTCGACGAGGTCGCAATAAGGCGTCTTGGGACAGTGAGCCCTTTCGAGCCCGTGGCTCGCATGTGGATGCGTCATGGGCATATGCAGCCAGTAGGAGCATTGGGGTGATTCAAACATGCCGCGTCGGCCGTATATGGCCGAATGACATATGGCCAACACACCCCTCCACATAAGTTTGGGGTCCCTTTTCGGCAGTCTCAAGACTTCACAAGTCTAGGGTACCTGAACGTAGGGTATATGAGATGAAACCCTGGAATCTCAGAGGGCTTTATAAAACCTGCATGACGAGTGGCTCAAACCGAAGCTTAATGACCTTTGACTAGGGAATCACGCTGCACTTGGTGCGTGGATGGGCGTCGCCTGCAACTGCACCAAAACCGGGGTCGGTATCACGCACACGCCGACGCGCGTGCATAGGCAACCAAACGGCGGGATGGCCATGAACGCGTGAGGAAACACATTGGCGAGGGGCTCGGGTGCATTTGGTTGGGGTGCAGCCGTGTGGGCGGCGGCCAGTGCATGTCGCGTTGCGATACTGGCATGGCATCAGTGTCGGCCACGCGCGGCAACACCCCCTTGGCTTCAAAACGCTGTAACTTTTCAGGGTTTGCTCAGAAAAACCTTTTTAAAAATATCACGCCATTCCTCGTTCAATTCTGCGTCGGGAACACTCTTCCATAATCACAAAATCGATTTTTTGGGTCTCCGAAAAAAATCCCCAAAGATGATCATCCAAGTTGCCCCTCACTGCCTCATGTGCCCACCCATATCGGGCGCGTGGCTTTGCGCCAAGTGCGTGTCTAAGCCCCATACTCAGTTGCGCGAGAGCGTTATGTATGTGGATGACCACGGACCACCAACACTTGGCATGTGCCACCTCCTAGCGATACACACATCTACTAGCCAAAATGCCATTTTCCACAGCATTTTTCAAGGAATTTCATATTAATCAAAATCCACGCCCCTACCGCGCCACCCCGCCCACGAAACGGTGCAACTGGCATTCCACCACGCGCCCCCATAGTAGAGCATTGCCCTACGCCAAGGGGGCCATCGAGCGCCTCTCCTACGTGCGTTCGCCACAGAAACAGCAGCATTTTCACCCCAAAACTGCTCCCCACAGTGGCCAACTTGACGTTGGGATGTCACGTCGTGCCTATAGCGACATGCTTTCGGTGGCCTACACGCACGGTGTGTGCAACTTATGCCAAGGGCCGTATCCACCGGGTTTGGTGCGACGAGTGCCGCTATTTCCATAGGTTTGGACGGTTGGCGCAACCCACAACTTTCTGGCGCCAACGCACCATGCAATGATTTCGCGTTTTTGAAAGGGCGCCCACAAATGGTCGTGTTGTCGCGCGGGTGGGTATAAAGCGCACAATAGGCGTTCGCCCGAACTATTCCCACTGTAGTTAGCATGTATGCACATGCAGCCGGCGTTATCCTCGCCCATGCATGCGCTTTGCGATCGAAAATGCAAAACCCGGACTTATGTGGAGGGGTGTATAAATGACGAGTAATATTATCATCGTTTTTCCGCCCCGGGACAGGACTGGCACCAGTGAAACCCTAGCAGCGTCTCAGGTTATTTTACAAAACCAATCCTTTCTCCGAACAATCGGAATGTACATATTTATCGGAATGTACAACTGTGCCGCGCTCCGCGCGCGCAGAACGCGGCTACCCAACCGTGGTGACACCAACCAGCGCACGCTCCTGGGCTCGACCGCCCTCCTCCGCAGCGACGCCGCCCACTGCCCTCTCACAATCAAAACGCCGACAAGGACACCCGTCCGTGATACCCTGATTTGCTTGGCCGTGCTGGTTTAGTGCGCTACCCCCTTGCTCGCTGTGCACCTGCTCTCGTCGGCGTGGACCGCCGTCGCGGGTCAGCTGCCGCCGCAGATTTGACTTAGAAATCAAGCAGTAAAACTGCTCCGCCGAAATAAACGCGACCAGTCGGCCACCGGCGAGGCGCGCGGCAGTGAGTGGGGACGGGCGGTAGGTCGCCGGGCGGTAGGTGGTAGACAGCCGCAGGCAGGCACGACCAGTGCCTCGGGAGACCTCAGGGCGGCGCCATGGTGGGTCCGCCTAGCCGCGCCGCGCCCCCCGCGCGCGCCGCATGCCGCGCCGCATGCCTCTCTCACATGCGCCCCCCTCCCCTCAGCCCCCGCCCCCCCCCCCCCCCCCCCCCCGCCCCATCCACCTGCGCGCCCCGTCGTTATGCAAACCACGCAACCCGGCGAAACCCAAGACAGCCGTGTGCCGAGACCGCCCCTTTCGCCCCCCCTCGCCCATGTCTACTCTGCATCACCCAGCCCTGCCCTGCACTCAGACTTAGCTGAGCACCAGATTGACCCCAACTCTTAGCCGCCTCCTCCGATATCGGCCTGACCGCACCCCTCCTCGACCCTCTATCTTCAAACATTGACCCTACACAGCCTACTATCACCCCTGTCCATACTCACTCCGAGCAGGGGCTCTAATTGTACACCCGACGGGATACATGGACGCCATCCCCTCCACCTCAGTCATCCATACATATCCCCACCACCACCACCACCACTCCCCCTTCTTTTCTCTTCCCTCTATGCCCTAAACGCAAACGGCTCAGCCTAGCAAGCCGTGACCGTGGTGGCGCTGCCGGGCTCGCAGGCTCCCAAGGTTAGCCTCGCGCGTATGGCGGAGCAGCGGGAAGTGCGCCGCAGGGAGGAGGAGTACAAGGTGCAGGAGCTAGACAGGTACGGCGCGCGAGCCACACCCCCGTTGTCATCTCTGCCCGCCGGCTGGCGACTGATGTCTCCTCGCTTGGCAGATACTACGGCAACGCGAGGGCCCTGGAGTCGGGCTTCAAGGCGATGGAGAAGGACGATGTGCAGCGCCGCCGCCGCGAGAACATGGAGCGCACACGGGAGTACAACGCGCTGGAGACCATGTACAAGGTGTGGACGAAGGGGGGGGGGGGGGGGGGGGGGGGGGGGCAGGTACAGGCGCTGATGGGCTTTCCTCCCTATCTGTCTTCCCTCTATCAGTGGTGGCTGAAAATCGACATGTATTGCATGATGATGGCATTGAAGATGACACGGCGAAATGATACGCCTGTGATGAATGAATAGCTCTATCTCACATAGCAACCGCCCCCCCCCCCCCCCCCCCCCTTTGCTTCTTCTGGCCCTGTAGTCTTGCGTAGTCACTGCCACAGGCTGGCAGCATATATGTCCGGCAACAAGAGAGCGCCGAGTAGGGCTGAGTGAGCAGAGGCGCTGACGCGCATGCCGGTGCCCCCCCCTCCCCCCCCCCATCCCCCCCCCCCCCCCCCCCCCACCACCACCACCATTGCTGCGGCGGCAGACCCACAAGGAGGCGGAGATCTCGCAGCGGCTGGCGGACGACACACAGCGCATTGCGGCGGCGCTGGAGACGAAGCGCGCGGAGCGCGAGCGCAAGGACCGCGAGATCCAGTCGCTGATGGCGGGCAGCGAGGAGCTGCGGGAGTGCGTCACCCCCCCCCCCCCCTCCCCCCCCCGCCTTCCCCCTCCCTTTCTTGTCTCCCCCGCCCCCCCCCCCCCCCCCCCCCAAATTCCTCATGTCTCGCCGTTGCCGGTCGCCTCCCCTTTTTCATCTTCTCTCCTCCCTCCCCCGGCGACAGCAGGCCACCTGATGGCCCCTCCGATCATTTGGCTTGCTGGCGGCGTGGGCGCAGGGGCCTCTGGAGAGGGGGGGGGGGGGGGGGGGGGGGGCTTCGAGGAGCGTATGTTGATGCGCGTGCCCGCGCGTGTGTGTGTGTATGTGTGTGTTGGGAGGGGGGCACAAGATCTTGTAATGACCTCCATCCCGCACCGCTGAGTGGATGCCAGTCTATGGCGGGGACTATGATGAGCAGGAGAGTGCATGGCTGTCATCGATGACGAGGCGGGGCATTACCTCCTTTATCAGGAGTTGTATTAATAGGGTGAGCTGCGCTAGCGCCTCTGAGCTGACATATGACCAACGGGTCGTGCTGACACAAAATGACTCTCCTTGGTCATGAGCTCGCTGCGGTTGGAAGGCTTTCATTTGATCAGAAACCAAAACAATGTCAGGGGTCACCGGCCGGTTCATATAAACAGAAGTGGCAATGACAGTAGTCTTCACCCCGCCGGCGTGATTGTCCAGTGTATCCCTGCGGGGGTCGTGCCCCCCTCGGTGGGGGGCGCAAAGTGCTGCAGCTGACAACATCACGGCCGGTGCGCTGTCTGCGTGTTGGCGGGCGCAGGCTGCAGCTGCGGATCCGCACCGCCAAGATGAACAAGGAGCGGTCGCTGCAGCTGCAGGAGAAGGCGATGGTGGCGGAGGCGGAGAAGGAGTACGCGGAGCAGTTTGACAGCTACCTCGCGGCGGAGCTGGAGCGCCAGAACGCGACACAGGCGGAGAGCGACGCGGCGCGGTTGCAGGGCCTTATCGAGCAGCGCCTTGTGCTGGAGGAGCAGATCGCGGAGAAGCAGGAGGCGCAGCGCCTGGCGCAGGTGCGCGCAGGACCTCCCCCCCCCCCCCCCCCCCCCGGGCTGTGCCTGCCTCCACCTGCACACCTGCCGGTCAAGCCCCGCCGCACTGTTCGCTCATCAACTGGCCGAGACCCTCCTTCCCCGCGTAAACCGACACTATGGCTGCCAACTTGGTGATAAAGTGACGATAACCCTTATTTTACGAAGTATCAAATTGGGCCCGGCATACGTAACCCATAAGACCATTCGCTATGGTTCCGCTATGGTTGCGTCTACATGTGACCTTAGGCCGGCGGGGCAGGCCCTCATTCGCAGTGTTCCCCATTACCGCGTCGGCACCCGTTGGTGAGATAGCGTTTCAAATCGCAACGCCTATTATGTTTTAGAGTATCGGCCACCCGAATGACCCAATCACCATCTCATCCCTGCGCGCGCCCTTATTGGGCTGGGCTGGGCCGCCAGCAGCTCGATGGGCGCCGTGAGTGTTCCCATATGCGGCCAGTTGCTGCGCTGATCTGCGTGGCCGTAACGGTGCATTGCTTGAGTCACTCATAGGCGAATTGCCGTGGTTTTACCGGATGCATTTTTTCGCCGTGATATTGTTACTCGTAGCAATACTTCAAATGACCATACATTACTACAGGTAGAGGGGTCTACATTTTATTTGACACCAGAAGTACCGCGTGTATTTGTGTACAGTTTGGCGTTTTGTGACAAGGACCGGCTTGCATGTCCCGATTGTCTGGAGTCGTGTATTATGTTTGGCTGCTACCCGTTGTACTTCCGCGTAGTACCCGTACGAGTGGTAAGTTGGAGTAACAAACTGCCTGTGTGAAGCGGCGATCGGGTAATCAAATCATCGTAATGTTACTGGCGCAGTATTGGTGTGCTGAACGTTATCCTACAACTGCCACGGATTGGTTTGTCAATACGGTACGTGCACACGTATGTGGCTGAGCATCTACGCGCAAGCTGGCGTTTTTATATAGTGACAATACGACGTTGCTATGTCGAGTGATCGGCAGCACCTCCACTTGAAGCTGAAGCTGAAATACAGGAGACCGCAATATATACTTATAGGCTACGTGAGGCGCGACTAAACAGAGAGGGTGGGGAGGGGGGAGATAGCTAGGGAGGGAGGGAGGGAGAGTAGGGGGGGGGGGGGGGGGGGGGCAAGCGGGGAAGCAAGAGGGTGCACTTGCATGCGAATGGGTGGTGTATTCCAGGCGCTGGGCAGATGCTGACGCAGATAACCACACCCTCATTATTGAAGCTTGCGGACGACTCATTTGCCACTCAAAAGTGTCAATCGGCGACGTTGTCTTCATTCATTTGGGGCAAACGCCGTAAGGGTGTGGCCTGCGACAGCAGGAGCTGGCCGGACTGCAGGCGGCCTTTTGATTGCGGCAAGCGTTGATTGGGACACAGACACGCGATTGAGCCTGGAGGGTTGTTGTCCATGCTAGAGTATGTGAGGATGAGCGACTGTAAGATTATGCACAATCATAAAGTTTGCATTCTGGGGCATAGATGGGCGCAACCGGCCCAGTACAGTCGCGCGCCAGTACAGGCTGTCGCCCGCGTCTTGCCCCAGGGGGGTTTTAACTTTAGCTAACTGCTCCGTGGTGGCTGGGCCGTGCAGGAGGAGTTCCTGAAGGAGAAGGAGCTTGTGGACGCGGTGGTGGCCAAGATCGAGGCGGAGGACGCCGCCGAGGCGGCCGCGCGGCGCGAGAAGCAGCGCCAGACCAAGGCATACATCGACGAGTTCAGCGAGGAGCAGGAGAGGCTGCGCATGGAGCAGCGCCGCGCGGAGCGGGAGGAGGAGGCGCGCATCGAGGCGTACGCGGCGTACAAGCGGGAGATCGAGGCGGAGGAGGAGGCGCGCAAGAACGCCAAAAAGGTGCGCGCCCGTCGGCATGCCCCGGAACCCTCGGCACTGCTCGGGGGTCGCCGCGCTCAGCTCTCCACTGAGGCATTTGATGGTTTATTGGAGCAGTGTAATTGGGTCAATCTAGCATCTTATTGGGGGGGGGGGGGGGGTGGGGGTGTCGAGACTGCCATGTCGAGGCATCAGGCTGGCCGGCCATTGCATAGCCTAGTGACTACTTGCGCAGTAGATGCTGTGGCGCAATCGGCGAGTTGAATTCACAGTCTATGTCATTGTTACCGAAAATGACATGTCGGCGTGCACGCTTTCTGTATCAACAGTTTACCATCATCGCATGCCGGCGGGGATTCCGGTGGCACTGACGGTCTGTATGGTCTGGCAGGAGGAGGCCGACCGCAAGTACCACGCACTCAAGCTGGAGATGGAGGCGGGGATGGCGCGCAAGGAGGAGGAGGACCGGCTGATCAACCTGCTGAGGGAGGAGGAGGAGGAGGAGCGCATCCGCGCAGGCAGCGGCGGCCAAGCGCGCTCGCGAGGAGGCAATGAGGGCGCAGATGATGGCGGCCAACGAGCAGATGCTGGCGCTCAAGGCGCAGCGGCAGGCGGAGGAGCGCGCGGAGGAGGAGCGCTTCCGGCAGATGCTGCTCGCCAAGTTTGCGGAGGACGAGCGCATTGAGCAGATGAACGCGCAGCGGCGCCGCATGAAGGAGGCGGAGCACCGCCGCGAGGTGCGCCGACCGGCGCGTCGCCGCGCTTTGGGTTCGCTATGTGATACGTACGCTATTGCTTCGGACCCCCTTGCGCGCAGAGTGGGGAACTGCATCTATCTGGAAATATTTACGAACATACCACGGAATTGCCGAGTGGACAGTGCAGAGCAATTTCTTCTTTAGTGACTTGCGAACCCAATTATTAAATGGATTGTGTTTACCGGTATGTAAATAGGGACTATGGATGTTACCTCTGCCCCCAAAATACGTATGTTTCTTGGGCTGCGCAATGGGTGGCGGCCTGACGCGGGTATGGGTGTGTGCCGCCCGGCCAGGTGGAGCGCCTCATCTCGGAGAAGCGCCGCATGTACGAGGAATTCAAGGCGATGGAGCTGGAGAGCTTCCGCGCGCGCGAGGCCGAGGACCGCCGGCGCGAGGCAATCATCGAGGAGCAGCGGCAGCGGCTGCTGCACGAGGCCGCGGACGCCGGCCTGGCGGAGTTCCTTCCCAAGGGCATCATCCGCGAGAGCGACGACCTCAAGGTCTTTGGCATCACCCCGGGGCAGCTGCCCGCCCTGCCCTCGCGGCGTTAGGCGCCCGCCAGAAAGCCTATTCCTAGCCCTGCCCCCCCCCCCCCTCTCCCCCCCCCCCCCCCCCCCCCGGCCGTATCTCACGTGTCCTAGGTCAAACCCCTAATTCATGCTGTAATGCCATACAATCTGTATGCATGCAGCTGCTTTAGTCATTGGCCAGAAAAGCAAGGCATTCGCAGACCTACGACTGCAGTTGGCGCAAGAGTTCAGGCAGTGCTGGGGCGGCTTCGGCCGATGAGTCGATGACCCGGGGCAAAATTTACTTTAACATATCACCAGTGTTTGCCGCATGTGAAAGAGGACTCTCGCTATGCGGAAGGGTCGAAGCAGACCGCTGAGCGGTGCGCCCTGCTACTGCTTGCAGCTATCTGCACAATTGGGGCGTACTTTGATGGATCGATGGTGGATGGATGCCGACATCAGGGTCTTGATGGGCAGGAGTAAGAAGGCAGTGGCACCGCAGCATAGCAGTAGTTGCGAAGTGCTGCGACGCCACCGTATACCAGCAGGTCGCTATACTGTTATATATATATATATACATATATGTGTGTGTGTGTGTGTGTGTGTGTGTGTGTGTGTGTGTGTGTGTGTGTGTGATTACAGAAACGCTATTCATGGAAAAGTATATTGGGCGGGCGGGATACGCGTGCTGCTGTATTTCTTGCTGTATTTATTGATAAGCTGAACAGCAGCGTAGGGGCAGCGCAGTCTATCATTATGCTGGTAGAAGTTCCGGAATAAAACATATAATATAATAGAATTATATAGGCAAATGTAGGTGTTGATAGTTTGCATATATAGATAATTTTGAACAACGTAAACTGGAAGATGCGACTCAGTCGTATTTTGCGAATCGGTTCCGGAAAGCGTTAAGTACATTGTTTGGGATGACTTTGAGTTGGTATTGTTCATATTGATTATGAATTCCTTCCGGGACATAATTTACGTTCATATAGTAAAGTAATCAAGCTAAGCCGTCATCCTTACTATATAAGATAGATATAGTAGCTGCATTAACATGACGAATAAATTAGCGACCATTATACCTTTTATCATACCAGTTACGCGGTAATCCTGAATTTTACGCGTTTTCGATACTACATGTACGCATGTTATTCGTCGTCGATACGTGTTGATGTGCGGGTTACACGGAATGCGCTAAAAGGGTGACAAATAACCACTGTTACGGCTCGTCGTGGCCGAAAAGAGAAAAAAGAATTTCCATCTTCGTGCTATACTGACGCGTTGCATTTTGGTGACCACCGCACAGCGGCCCCTGGTAGCTGCTCAACGGCAAGATGGGCGCCCCAAGTCCGGACCGGACCCCCCTTCCCTACATACTTCATTTAGACCTTCCTCATTTCACACTTTTCTGGTTTTACGGTGTTGAGGAAAGAATAAGTGTTGCGGCGCGAGAGGATAAGGTCGGCGGAGTGCGGCCTCTTCGGAGTGCCTGCCGCCACCATGACCTCCCTACCCCCACCCCCACTCCCTTCAACTGTCGACATCGCGCCACCGCACCCCTACACCTCTCACTTCACCTCGCGATGAATTCAAGCCCCAAGATGTGCCGACCCTGCAGAAGCCGGGGCATGAAACCACCGAATTACTGACGCGCGCACCCGCGTGCTGTCATCAACAGGATCGCCTGCTTTTTGACGATTTGTATCGTTGGAACCCATTCCCACCCAAGCCGTCGGCACCAAGCCGCCGCGGCGCTACATCTCTACACCTTCGCCTCGCGACACGCCCCAAGGCGATGTGCGGGCCCCGGAGAAGCCGGGGTATCATACCACCTAACCACGCGCGCGCCCCACGCGCTATCAGCAAGATCGCATGCCTTTTCGCGATTTATATGTTTTTTCGTTAGAACGGCTGACGACCGCCCGGGCGCGCTGATCAGCCCTTCTACCCGAATCTTGCCCCGCAAACCCGTACCGTGCCTAACCCGCCCTCAGACAGTTACTACAATGCAACTGCCGGCGACTTATGCCGCCGAATAATTTCCTTGGTTGTCTCGGCTCCCTGTAGCCACCTCTGCCAAACGTCGCACTCGAGCGATTGACGAGCCCGCAGCGATCCCCCTTGGGCGGAGTCACTCCGTGCTCGTCTACATGACGCTGTCGGATCCGACGAGTTGGGACAACGAGCCTTCGACCTCCTCTATGGCTCCCTCTCCGAGCAGAACCTTAAGAGTTACACTAGGAAGTTGAAGATGTTCGCCGAGTTTTGCCATGACTCGGAGAACATCAGCCCTCTAGAGGCGACGACCGCGAGTCCGCGAGGGCCGTTCGGTGCGTCACTAACGTCGTCGCCGTGATGGTCGAGCGAGGTCACATTGGAGCTAAACCGTTGTGGCCCTACCTGTCAGCCGTCAAGTTACACGTTCTTCGAGCTGCTTAACATCGACCCCGTAGCTAAGGACAGCTTGCACCTCACGGTTGCTCGTCTGGGCATGACGTTCCAGCAGCGCCGCGTTGTCGCGGTTGCCCGGCGTGTCCCCCTACCCGCTGATCTCGCTTACGTGTTTGTTCAACGCGCATGGCTGTTCGTCGATGCTCCTTCCGCCGATCGGCACTCGCAAGTACCGGTACGATTTCCGCGCCCTCGTGATCGCGTTCGTCAACTCCGTGTTTTTTCGCCCGGAAGCTTACTGGCGTGTCCGCCTGTCGAGTACATGACGTACACTACGTCGATCCGTAGAACATCACCCTACATGTTACCGTGAAAAGGGTCGCGCTAAAAACCGCGACACCGACGACATGCGCGACCTAATCCTACCCGTCGCCGAGCACCCCGCGTTGCTCGTCCCCTTCGGCACGTTATAGGCACAGTTCGGCCAGTCCCCCAGTTCCATGCTCTTCCCTTGACCGACTCTACTTTTGGGGCTGTCGCCCCTGCCGAGCACACGACCTCCTAGACAACCGCCTCCTCGCCGCATGGGAGGGGCTTTTACGGCCATTCGTCTCGTCGGTGCGGCCCCTGCCTCCTGCCGGCACCTCATGGAGCTCTCACAACCTCAGGAAGGGTGCGGCCTCTGCTGCCAACGCCATCGGCCTTCCGCTGTCCCACATTCGATACATGGACAGTAAGGCTCGTAACTCCGACGTCGTCCTTGACTACACCGACCCCAATGTTCTCCCATCTCATGGCGCAGGGTTCTTCTTCGGCCACATCGCGCCTCTTCGCCACTTCCAAGTTCAACTGGACTCCGCAACGGTGGCCCTACCGGCGCCTCTTACGTGGCATGGCGCTGCCCATGCCTTATCACTCTGTTGCCGCTCTCTGCGTTCGCTCTTCCATGGCGGAACCAGATTCGACTTTGAAATGTTCGAAACTACTTTGCGGGGTTTCCTCCTTTCCCCAACCTCTGTGTAGTTGCATGTGTGACTACAACGGCACGGGTTACTAGTTCACCCGTCCGTTGTGTTTGTTCGTGTGCAGCGCGAGTAGACATAAAAGCAGCCGTAACATCAAAGCATCAATCTTTCGCATTGTTCCATACGGCGCCCCCTTACTTCGGTTTCCCTACATGCTTTCACCGAACCTTCTTGCCACTTGGGCTCTTGACCGGGTAATACAGCATGCTCGACCTTTTTGGCAAAGCATACTCAACTTATTTGAAATGATGAAAGCTCAGCAATCAATGTATTATCATGAATAACATGATACATGTACTGTAATAGTACATACTACGACAGGTCATGGCAACATGACATAATTGGAAAACGCTAGAACGATGGCCAAATATGGCCAGGACAGACCCCGCGATTTAGAGTTTTGCCACCTACGCGCTAGTAGTTATATAAAAAACGGTGATCTAACAGTGCTAGAAATTCCGCCATTGGCCTCTGCTAATTAGTCTTGCAGAATGTTTCGGCACTTTGCTCGTTGACAACTACGGAGCGTAGCTTGCCCGCCATGACTTTTCGTAACGGAATCGCTGCCTAGACGGTTGTCGTAGAGACGATGCAAGGGTTTCACTATTGTCAGTCCTGTCCCGAGGGCGAAGGAAAAAACATTTCGTCAAAATAAGGCAACGAGTCTGGTTTTGCCAAACATGGTGCGAAGGCTGATTTACACGTAAAGTTCACGTTTATGGCTACATGTAGAGTAACACCGAAATTTCTCACTTCTCATCCGCCTTTTCCCTGTATAAAGCATGGTACTGCCCTTAAGTCCCCGCGACACCCTCCGCTCCGCCGAGTCGACCGCCCTCCAGCCCACCGGCCCGCCAGCCGTCGCCAGCCCCCCAGCGCAAGCCACGCAGCCAGCTAGCCGGCCATCATCACTCCCTCGGGACTAGCCAGCACAACTTCGGGGGTTTTACCGGTCGTTACGGTAGCGTGTGGAGGCGAGGATCCCACAATAGGTCGCGCGGTTAGGAGACTAAGCGACTAATGGCCTGCGTCGTAAACCCCCGGCCCCCCCCCGCTCCTGCATGCAGCATGCCACGTCAAACAAGACATGCCATGCCATGCCATGCTGACATGACATGACATGACATGACATGACATGACATGACATGACATGACATGACATGACATGACATGACATGACATGACATGACATGACATGACATGACATGACATGACATGACATGACATGACATGACATGACATGACATGACATGACATGACATGACATGACATGACGCCACGAGGCGGGACATGACTCATAGTAGATCCCCGCTTCGCATGCAAGATTGGCCCTGCCCGCCCGCCCGCCCGCCCGCTCACCCGCCCGCGTCAACCCGGCAGGCAGTAGCCCTATCGCGTAAAAAACTAAACCGCAACTACCGCGAGCGGTATCCGACCCCGTGCTGTCGGCCTTGTCAAGCCGGTGACTCGGGGTTCCGTAACCCATAGACACCTCGGGATAGTGAAAAATTGCCACAACCCTACCGCATTACCGAGTTTGCCGCGTGGTATAACCGTAGCTCCGGTAGGGCTGACCGCGATTTGAGCAGCCGCGCGCCACCGGGTGCAGCCGTCAAGCATAGCGACGGGGGTTCGCCCCTGGACGGTTGGGCACATGGCCGGGGACGCTGGGGCCGCGTCCTTGCGTCGTGTGTGTTGTTGGGGGGGGCCGTCGCCACAACATGCCTTTGGAACGGCGTCGACCGGGCGTTTAATGGCCATCCATCGGCCATTCCGAAGGTCGATCGTGTGTTGCAGCGGGCGGGTGGACTAGTGCGCTTTGATGTGTATTCATGTATTGTACCCAAGAGCACGGTGCGTATGTCTGCGAGCGTTCACAACGTTTTGCATGCCGGTGGGGATGGTACTTGCGGGGGACACGTCTCGTACTAGGATCGTCAGCCCCGCCCCCTCCTCTCCACCCTTTGCCCTGCCCCTTTCCTCCCAGCATGTTCGCCCATCTGTGCGTTGCGACGCTTGAATGTGAGCGGGTTATCATGTAAGGTGGGGGATGTTTGCACGGACGATCGAGCGATCCGTACATGTTCTGCTCGTTCGGGAGAGCACAATTATAGGGCGACCGATACGCGAGTGCGTTTTAATGGGTACTCCGACTACTATACATTCGGTGAAAACGTTGCATGGGAATATGGGTGTTTGTGTGTTAGTCCGGTCGCCATACTGGGCGCGGACAGTGGCGCGCCCCACCCATGCTGGACATGTGTCCGGGTGAGGGTGTAGGTTCCAGTGACTCAGCGGCCACTATATTTATCTCGGCTATTTGCCCACCGGCGCACAGGGGGGGGGGCGTATCGGGACCGCCTGCGCGAAGAGTTGGCGCGGCTTCGCACGAGGTATCCGAGGGATATTTGCACATTTGTTCTCATCCTCCCCTCATCAGCATTATCTGGTAAGGCATTATGGCGTTCCTCGGGATGGGCAACAACATTAATGCCTTGTCTTTCGCCATGTTTGGACCTGCCGAGGCCTCGCTTTTCTCCGGGTCTCAGTCCGCAAAATGCAGGTTCTCGATTGCGTATGGGGGTCGCTACCTATGCGACATAACTTTTGTGTTGGACACGCGTAGAAAAGAATCCGCATTGCCGAGAATAAGATTTGAAGTCGAGTTAAAACATCAAGAAGTAGTAGGAAAATATGGGCCCTTGGGGAGGGCGGGGGGGGGGGGGGGGGGGGGGGGGGTACTGTCACAAGCGGCAAGCCACAATAACATTCGGCACGAGAGTCACTGGGGCATGCATGGTCGTGCGTTCCAAGTTGTCATAGGCACATTCATGGGCATCGCACTAGCTTGAGCACCGAATAGGTACATGCATGGATGAGAGGGAGTTGGCGGATGTAGTCCGGCGTTGGCGGTACCTTCCCAGCGCTAATCCATGTGGCCGCGGGACGTATCGGCGCCCGAACGCGGCACTTGCCGGAGGGGCAGCTGCCCCGCGACCACTTTATGGCATGCGCCCCCCCCCCCCCCCCCTCTCTCTCCCTCGGCATGGGTGGACTACTCTTGTGACACCTTTGATCACTTCCATGTCCTTGCTTCTTTCCTTGTGAGCGTCGTCCGTGAGGATACCCGTCCCAGCTCCCCTACATGAACGCATGTCTGCAAGGTCCATTTCCAAACCGGCCCACGGTGACTCTCCCTCTGCATGGCCAAAGCCGCTCCACGATTTCGTCTCCCCTAACCCGTTCATGGTGCTCGCCCCTCAGGATGACCCACATGTAGACGGCGGGTCCTCGGGAAAGGGGATCCCTAGATACCGGCGCCGACCAATTTATCTAGGCAATATGGTTGGCGGCCCGCGGGAATGATATTTAGGGGCGGTCACCAAACCCAAGCGTCGTAACCCATGGCCGCCGTTGCAACGGTCTATTATAGGGGCGATTAATCGTCGGCGCATGGGTTCATTCGAAGTATTTCGAATTCTCCGCCGATTGGCCCAGATTCATGCTGTGCATGGGCGGTTCCTTGAACAATGCCATTCATGGCGGACGTGAACATGAGACTAAAGAACATGTGCTGGTGGAGTGCCCGTGGTGGGGGTATCTCCGTGATAATTTGGGGTTGTGAGTTCCAGAGTTTAGAGATTTAATGAGTTATCAGGTTATTGCGCCAACACCCGAGGACTTGGTTGCCTTTATTTTGGGCGTGGTCTCTCCCTCCCTTCGCGGCGCCCTGGATTTTACTGGGAATGGGAAAACTTTTTAGTTATGGCATCGGGCCCTCCCTCACATTGCCTTTTTTGTTGCACATGTATCGCACTCCCGAAATGCTTGGCTCCGCGGGATGGGGCTTGCCCCAACTCGCGCATTACTCGAATGGGCCGACGCCCAAACGGGCGCCGGTAGGGCGGACCTTTTGGTGGCCAGTGCTGGGTATTTTCATACCAATGTTTTGGACGGTGGTCCAACAGTGTTAGAAATTCCGTCATTGGCCTCAAATTTGTCTTGCAAAATGCTTCGGCAATTTGCTTCTTGACTTAACGGTGCGTCCCGTGCAGGCCCATGGCTTTCCCTATTGACTGGGTCGCTGCCTAGACGGCCGTCGTAGATGCTGCAAGGGTTTCACTGTTGCCAATCCTGTCCCGATTTGGAAAAAACAGCGAAATCGAAATCGAAATTTATTCAATTCCAACGTGCTGCTACGGGTACCCTGCTGCTCTCCACCGTTGCGGGAGTTGTTCTATCATGGCGAGCCTGCTATCTATTAATCAACCATAACCCTTAGTCCGGGAACACATCATAGTTTGAAATGGTAACGACCGCCGGTGCTCGTCCGCCATATCGTCAAATTTTTACGCCCCCGGGACAGGACTGGCACCAGTGAAACTCTTGCATCGTCTCTACGGCGGCCGTTTACGTAGCAATCCTGTTACGGAAAGCCATCTGTAGGCGACGCTCCGTTATTGTCATCAAGCAAATTGCCGAAGTATTCTGCAAGACTAATTTGAGGCCAGTGACGGAATTTCCAACACTGTTATTGGATCATCGTCTAAAACACTGCCATGAAAATACCCGGCACTGACCACAAAGGTCCGCCCTACCCGTTTGGGCGTAGTCGGCCCATTGGAGTAATGCGAGTTGGGGCAAGCCCCAACCCGCGGAGCAAAGCATTTCGGGAGTGCGACACATATGTGCAGCAAACACATCGTCATATACAGTCCCCCTCGTAAGTCTTGCCATGTACATATCTGTCCAGATCGCCATGTCAGTACCGACGCCGCCGACCACCGAGCGGTACAGTGGCTCATTTTTATGATATAATTAACTTAGAATATTCATCATCGGCTTGAGATGTGATAGGTGGCGGATGGGGGGGCCTGCCTGTTACGCTCGCGATTCCGCTCTGCGCGTGCCCTCGGTGGAAATATAACCGGGGGGGGGGGGGGGGGGTAGTGGGGGCCCGATGCAAGTTTTTAGGTTCTCCTACAAACCCTAGTACAGTGGCTTACCGCGCGACCCGCATCCCGATAAAAAGGCGATGTACTCGGCCCGCGCGGGCGGATTTCCCCCGCTTAGGGGCCCGCTAGGCGCAGCCCAATAGCAGAATATGGGAGCGTATTGATGGCCAGCCCTACCACATACCCTGGACGATGTCCTAGCAAGTGACGATATGGACCCACCCGCTGACTCGGGGGCTGCACCCCTGCGGAGTATGGGCTGAAGCCCGGCTCTACCAAAGGCGCATTGAGTGCGGACAACAGCTGTAGGTGGGCTGGTTTTGGAGCAAGCCTTAATCGCAGTATTGGCCGTTTTGCGGGAACTGCTCACTTGCTTGCATGCCGCCGGTGGGGAGAGCGCGCCTTTGTGAATGTGCTCTACGATGGTAGAGGTAACTCTTGGCGTGCATCCATACAGATGGAACGCATATTATACGTGCGATATGAAAATCCGTGCCCTCCTGACATTGGGTTATCAAATTCATTACCAACCCTGAACAATGACACGCACACGTATGGCTTTTACAACGAGAGCACAGCAAACGTCACTTAGGGCTCCCCCCACGCATGATACGTCGTGTTCACGTATGACACATGGAAGGGCGCGGCCGGAAACGAAGGTGAGGGCTCAGAATGGGCCAATCTAAATTGATGCTTGACAAGCAGGGCAAGACTTTTGTGGGCAGATGTATATCAATTCGTCATAAATCCTTACAGGGCGGCTGCACGCTGACGCCGTGCTGACGTGGAGGACCTCCCGTGGCGCTACAAGTGCGGTCAGTGACTGTCGCCAAGGGGAAGCCGCGATACGAATGTCCAACGGCGCAGCAAGACACCGCAGCCGCCAGGCGGTGGCTGTCGACGATATGAGCTCCGGGGACCTCACGATCAGCGCCGCTCTCGGCCTGTCTTCTGCGCCGCCGGCTGCCCAGCTCTCGGTGAAGACGATCGCCCGTGTTGCGGCGCGCGTAGTGGAGACTTGTCCCCCGATCGTGCGACCTCGCTTCCCGGAATCAATGCCGCCTGCGAAGTACTCCTGCTGTGTACTCGGCACTATCTCTGGTGGAGGTTGACGAGATTTTACGCGTAGGATGATGACCCGGGCGCACGCGCCGTGGAAGGGGCGCTGCTGAGTGTGCTCAATTCGCCGGACGCGGAGCTGTCGGCGCAGGAGGCAGCGGTGCAGCTGGTGGCCGCGCTCGCGTTGCGCGCCGAGAACGCCGAGTGACCCCCCCCCCCCCCCCCCGCCACACACACAACTGGCACACTCGACCACACATGGAAATTTTGGCCTGTGACACGTCGATGGCTCCTACGCGAGTGGTCTTAGCACGCTCTGGCCCGGGTGTCCGACTCCCATGGCGGCAGGTGGGTGCTCAGTGTACTGGGGCAGCTGGACACAGAATTCGCGCGGGCGTTCAAGGTGAGCGGGAGCGAACCAATTATGGGGGGGGGGGGGGGGGGTTGATGTCGCGTATACCTAAGCGGCGACAACCAGTCACTAGTCCCACTGACGCATCCCGCTCGCATTGATCTTTTTAGACAGAAGAGTTATGGAGCGACACGGAAGGAAGCGGTGCGTGGGCCTGATGCCTTCCCCCTTATTGCCCAACATTCCCATTCATTCAGGGATTGCGACGGGCACTCACGCATTCACCCACCCACTTACCCATTGTGTCTTCATTTCTAACTAGGCCCAGCTGTCGAGAGCTCGCTGCACACCTGGCTGGTGGTGGCGCTGGTGCGCGTGATGGATACGCAACTGCGCGCGCTGGAGGTGCTGCAGATGACGGACGGAATCGTGCCCGTCGCGGTCAACACGCTGCTGATGCTGTGCGACATGGCGGCTGCTGGCTCCCTGCCGGACAGCAGCCAGCAGATGGTCCGCGCTGCCGCTCAACCTAACACCGCCCCATGCACCGCGGCTGTCCCATAGCACACCTTCATATCTA
Organism: Tetraselmis striata; assembly: GCA_006384855.1. Lineage (NCBI taxonomy): Eukaryota > Viridiplantae > Chlorophyta > Chlorodendrophyceae > Chlorodendrales > Chlorodendraceae > Tetraselmis > Tetraselmis striata. Next base: position 31,583 of record VCJN01001037.1, on the reverse strand, counting down.
TGGCTTGTTGACCGGAGGGGCGGCTTGTGCTGATGGCGGTGCAGGTCCACAGCACGCGGCTGCTCTTTGAGCTCACCACCTTCGACGCCACCTTTGACGAGGAGTCATGTGAATCATTTGCGGACCTGAAAAAGTAAGATTCCAGGGCCTTTGCCCCCCCCCCCCCCCCCCCCGCCCATTCCAAACCATCCATAATGATGATACCAGTCGATGACAATGATACCGGCCGGCGCCGCGCCCTACACCAGGGCAACAGCGGCATTTCAGCAGCAGAATAACGAGCTGATCGCGGTGGTGCTCAAGCTGCCGGTGCTGGCTGCCTTGATCCGCTTGCTCGGCGACCGAGTGGCGTCAGCGCCCCCCTCGGGTGCGAGTCCTCACATGTCCCCTTGCCATGCCATGACATCCTCCCCCACCTGGTGACATCATGGTGGCGCCATCATGACATCAGCAGCGGCTTGAAAAATTTCGCGTGACTTCTTGTGACATCCCCAAGACATAATGCCATTATGGCATCATGTCCTAACACATTGCGGGTCGTGATAGAAAAAAAGACATTATGTTCTGATTGCTGCTGTATGCTTCCTGCTCCTCAGACGAGGCAGCCGTGTACGCGGCGGTGAGGTTCAGCCTAAAGATGCTGCACAACCTGCTGCTGTACAGCACCGAGAAGTCGACGCAGCTGCGCAAGTGCGGCGACCCGCCCGTGGCAGCCTGCTTGCCCCGGTTGGCGAGTAACCGCCTAGAAGACCAATGCATGCTTGTCCATCTACATCGTATGAAGTGTATCCCCCAGCGCCGATGTACATTCGGAGGTCGACAGCGGTAGAATAGGAGGTCTGTGGCATCATTGGAATTAACGGCATTGCTAAGAGATGGCTGCGTTGCTGGATCGGGATGTCAGTACGGCATTTGACGTCATTGGTCCACTTGGCTTGTAGGCACATTGCCAACAGCGGATTTGTCACGGCGGTGCTGGACCCCTTCCTCGTCTGCCAGCTGGCTGACTACCAGCAGCCGTCCGCCGACGCGGCGCGGCGCCATAGCGCAGCGATCAACAGCCGCACCGCGCTCAAGATCATATGCGTCGCCACGTTCAAGGTGGGGGGCGCCCGGATCACTGCCGTGCGTTGAATGGGTACATGCGCGGAAACAGCCGGCGAGGGTGGCCAGCCTATTGGCACTGCGCTGTTGGTTTCGGAGCAGCGGATGCGGCGGACGTGGTTTTGGAGCAGGAAGTCCCTGCATCCGATCACCCGACAACCACACACCAAGCTAGAGCACATCACATGTAGCCCTGTAGCACCCGCCACTCTGAAAAGTGACAAAGGATTTAGGGCTTAGGGCTTAGGGTTGGAACATTACCGTACTTTTTCTCCGACTTGGGCACAATACCATTGATGTGCCCCCCAACCCCCGACCCCTCACCCCCCCCCCCCCCCCCACCCCACCCGCCTGCACCCACGGCAATGACTTCTGCAATGTGTTTGGCTGTGCAGGTAGGCATTCTGCGCCAGCACTACGCAGAGTCGGAGCTGCTGCGGCGCTGCATGCAGACGTTCACATCTGCCGATGGCGATGGCGCGGCCGGCCCCGCAATGGCCGACACAGCCAAGGCGGTCGCGCTGCTGGCGCGCACAGCCTGCAACCTCGACAGTCCGGGGCGCGCCGGGGGGCTGCTGGACATGCTGTGCTGTTACGTGCGCGGTCTGGAGGACGGCGCCCGGCAGCTGGTCCGGCAGGCCTTCTGGGAGGTGCTGCCCCCACTTTGCGTACCAATCCCACCTACCCCCCCCCCCCCCCTCCTCCGGGTTGGGACGTTGACTTCCGCCGCAATAAAAACGATGCTATAACTGATTCAAAATTAGGGATTGGTAGTTATCTTCAATACTATTTTGACTCATCGAGAATTCCAAACATGTTTTGTAGTCTGCAAAGTGTAAGGTTGTTTTTTCAAAGAACTAAAAATAGGTTTTGCATTTTTGTTATTGAAGATTTTTATCTCATTTTAGCTAAATGAAGATGTCGGCGATCATCCATCAACATGGGCAACGAACGAGTGGACACCTTTCACAACGGCGGCGCGAGCAGTCATCCAGTTTGGGTCTAGAAAGGGTTCGCCGATGATCAAACTGCGGCTGCGCTGCTTTGGGCGAGCCCATGCAACAATCCGAGCAATGAGAAGCCAAGCAGCCTCGTTGGGAGCGAGGGTTGCTGCACTCTTTTCCTCAGGCTCGCTATCCAAGAGCCTGACCCCCCGCCCCATCGGGCGCTCCCTTCCCTCCACCCGCCTCCCCGCCGCCGTTTCAGGAGTCGGCGGTGGTGCCGGTCGTGCGCACCTGCGCTGCGCACCAGCGACTCAGCGCCGCCGACGTTCTCGGTGCCAAGCCCCCAACCGACGCAACCAAGCCAACACCAGCCGGTACGTCCGCTACCATGCCAGCCACTGCCATGCCAGGCTCAGCGGCCAACGACTGCGCGCAAGCACAGATCCATGTGGTTCTACACGGTGTGCGGATTTGGCTGCCTCCTGGGCGCTTGGGGCTGTCCCAAACCATTGTCGGGAATGGTCCCTTGCAATTTTGATCAGCCGGCATTATCCGGGTTGCACGATGGCATCACGGACCTACGAACTCAGCGGTCTATTAGGATGGAAGTGTGGCAATCAGGAATAGGAAGAGAAAATGCGTTGATACCTTGGAATTTGCTGAAAGAAAACTGACATTTCGGTTGTTTTGCGAATCGGTTTTGGTCGGCACTAAGTACAATGTTTGAGTTTATTCAGGAAAAATATACGTGCGCTGTTTGAAATTGGTTTGGCGACACATAGATGCGGACCGATGCGCAACGATGAGATGACGTTCATATCGATTGCGAGGATTAGCAGGATGAGTACTCCTGGTATCAGGTGGTATGCCCTTTGTCGGATCGCACCGTTATGATCCCTATACGGTGCAGATAAACGCATATACGGCGTGTACATATATTGGTATGGTTTACAAATGCAAACAACGCTGTGTAATCCAGAGTACCGTACTTGTAATCCAGTGTGGGCATGAATGATCACACAATCCTGAGTACCGCGTCCAAACAGTATATTCTGATGGAGCCTCAGCAATATAAGCGAATAGTGATAAGAGAATAGGATAGCAGAGCATAATATAATATAATTTAATAGGATAGCAGAGCACAATATAATATAATTTAACATATGGAAGGGCGGCACAGGCGCAAAGCGCGGTTTAAATGTTCTTACCACCTAGTTGCTAGTAGTGCTTTCTCATCTGCAGTGCAGCAACAGCATATCAGCTGAGATCGTCCATCCTCGCTCAAGGGCGTAATGCTACGAAAGTACGCATGCGCTCAGTTGCAGCCTGCAACTGAGCGCTCAGTTGCAGCCTGATGCTCCAAATCGCACTGCGCTGTGCCGAACATGTTGCGTTATCAGGTGGGGCCGCTGCAGGGGGGCAGCGCTGCAAGACGACCTCACCGGAGTCATCCGACCAGTCCAATGCCTCGCAGGTACCCCCTCAGCGCACCCCGCCATGTCCGGACGGGGCTGCCCAATGCGCCTTTCAATACCCTCGCACCTGCTCAGCACCGCACTGCGTTTCCGCACTGCCACCCCGTGATGTACTGCGCTGCGAGCGACGCTTGCCGGGGGGTTGTGTGTGTGTGTGTGTGTGTGTGGGGGGGGGGGGGGGGGGTCCTCGAGACGGGCTGTTATCTGATTTCCCGTGCGGCAGGGGGCGGGGTCGTCGGCGATGTCCAAGTCGAAGAGAAGTAAGCTAAAGCGGCAGCGCAAGCGCGAGCGACTCCGGGCGCAGCATGTGCAGCTCATGGGAGGCGCCGTGGACCATCCGGGCGCAGGTGCGAGTGTGACAGCCCGGCTGCTCCGCGGGAAAGCAGACACCCGCCGCGCCGGAGGCTGTAGAGTCAGTATTTGGATATCATAGACGCTTCGATGCAAAGAGCAGGAGAGAGCTAAGGGGGGGAGGTAGAGAGAGAGAGAGAGAGAATTGTCGTGCAAGTGGTCCATTTTCGGCTGCTTGGGTGTTGTGTGCTCCGTCACTCTCAGACTTCGCCCACCCCCCATATTCTCTCTCTCCCTCCCCCCCCCCCCCCCCCCCCCCCGCGCGCTTCCTCTCTGCCCCCCCCCCCCTCCCCCCTCCCCCCCCCCCCCCCCTCTCTCTCTCTCTCTCTCACGCACGCACGCCGTCTCACTCACCCGCAAAGATTTCGCAGGTAGCACACGACCGCTCCAGGTAAACATCAGCCACTTGCTTTATAATGTCGGCCGGCGCTGCAGCCTATTGCCAGCAGATAAAATACCAACCTGATTGTGGTGCCGTGGGTTCGTTCCGGCAATGCGTACGTAGATACGCCCCGCAGTGGGGCATGGGCACACGCATTTGGTGTCATTGTGCGCTGGATGGCTGTGTCAGTCAGGCGGTAGTCAGTACTGCACAGCATGGCATGTATGCTTCGTGAGTTCCTGCTCCTGCAGCTGCGTATTGATGGCTTTAGGTGGATCTGACAGCATGGCCTTCTTGTGGATTAGCTTTCGTGCCAGGGAGTGCGAGCAGCGCCAGCACAGCTGAACCAAAGGGCGTCGCAGAGGACGAGGGGGACGACATCCCAGAGGAGCTGCCAGCGGGTGCAGAGCTGGGCGCTCAAGAGGACGACAGGTGCGCGCGGCCGTCCAAATGTCATGCCAGACCTGCCGGCCTGTTCTGCCTCCTGTCCCTGAGTCATCAGGGAGGGACTGACTGACCGTGCGGAATGGCGTCCTGGTAGGCGCTGCGCAGCGGGCGCAACCAGGCGCATCCTGGTCAGGCCGCGAGCACCTGGCGATGACGAGGAGGGAGATGACGAAGGAAGCAGCGGCGGCTCGGACTTCGAGACAGATGACATTCTGCAGGAGGTGTCGGAGCTGCACATCCAGCTGCTGGCCTCCCGGTGACCGCGTGAAGCACACAGCATAAAAGAGAATGCCTCTGTACGCTGTGTGGCTCTGTAAATGAAGAGACGCCTCGGCAAAAGGCCGTACCCATCTCCGCAACTCCCCCCCCCCCCCCCCCTCTTTCATGAGCCAACATCAGCCAAGGCCGGCCATGCTGAGATCCTGACCTCAAAATTTTGCTTTTACAAATAGTATACTGATTATGGCCATCAACTTATCATTGTGCGAGTAGTTTAAAGCCCCCGAGTGCGCAGACATGTTGAGCAAAACGATCGGCTTATGTGAACACGTGGCGTGACATATATGTATATATATATATATATCTGCACATATGTACATATATGCATATATGTTTATGTGTGTGTAGATGGGATATATGTAGATATTTAAATCATGGATGAGATACATAGATAAGACATGTACACATTTATGTAAATGTCTATACGTCTATATATCTGTCCATACGTATGTATGTATACATATATTTACATGTGTGTGTGGGGGGGGGGGGGTATATATCTATATGTATATTATATATGTATATTTTATATAAATGTATGTATATGTATATTTTAATTTTTTCTATTAAATATACATACGGAGTATTTCATGCGCGTCTCTTGTTGGCATGGCGCTCGCCGTGCGGAGTGTGGCGAGGCGGCTGCCGCTGCTAGACTAGCCACGGCCGCCGACCACGAACACGCAAGAAGTCAGCGCACGATGACGCCATATGTCGCGCAAAGTGCATGGCTATAGCTGCCCCCCGGCGGGCACCTCGCGATGTAGTCGGTATCGGGTCTCGTGATGCCGAGTTGACGACGACGTCTCAGTAGACGATGCGACCGCTCGATGCGAAAGTGCTGTGCATGGCGGTGCCGACCGCGGCCACAACAACTGCTGCGGCAGAGTCATTTGGTATCTGAAGGCGCAGGCGCATGAGCAGCGCCATCCCCAGGGTAGGACATGCATACATGGCAACCGGATTCATAGATAGACCATGCGCAACGATTCATGTCGCAGAACACCGATGCGAGGGCATGCGAAATGGGTTACTGCGTCTCACAAAACGACCAACGACTGGTGCGTCTTGACGGCGTGGACGTCCTCATTCGCCGTTGCCGGTTTGTTGCGGCAGGCATACCTGTTGTCGTTGACGGGTGCGACATGCGGCGGCCATGGAACCGAGCGCGTCCGACATACCTAACCTCAAGAACTAAACACTGCGAAAGTGTACTGCGAGATATCTCTCCACTGCGGGACCCCAAAATAGCCCGTACGGCAACTCGGCTTCGGGTGTTGAGGTTGGACCCCCCCCCCCCCCACACACACACACACTCCACCCCGCCTCCAACGGGGACCCCCCAACTCTAAATAATTCCGTACTATATGCGCATGGACACCCAAAAATGTCCCGGCTGCAAAACCAGGGCAAGACCGGGGAACCCCCTCGGAGTCCAAAGTTCGGATCAATCGGACGCACGAGTCGGGAAACCGGGGGCTATCTGTCCGTGCGGATGACGCAAGACGTGTGTGGTGTTGGGACGGTACCTCGTATAGTCATGTGGTGTTATCCTCAGCCCGGTTCAGAGCGGTATAGAAGCTGTACACTATCGGATAAATGATGACATCCAAGTCCGCCGTTCGCCACCTCTTTCGAGCTTGATATCTCAACAAGGTTTCGGAGCTAGGGTGGCGAGCCTGTTTGGAAAGAGGCCAGGGTTCGAGTCCCACTTCTAGCACACATTTTAAGACATTTCAGGTTCTCCTTCTTCTGCTATATGTATGCTGTGTAAGTCCGATTCGTAGCTTCCAGTGATGCGATCACCAATTCCCAACATTCTCCTACATCAAGGCTCAAGTGCGGATGATTCTAGCTCCTATGGCTCAGGTCCTTGGATTCCACGTGGGCTTTCCAGTACTCCCTCTCCTCGGGACCAGGAGGGGTGTTGGGACGGTGCCTCGTACACTCGTCCTGTGGCGTGGTCCTCGGCCCGGATTAGACCGGTATACAAGCTCTACAATATCGTATGATAACATCCAAATCCGGTCAGCACCTTTTTCGAGCTTGATATCTCAACATGGTTTCGGAGCCAAGGTGGCGAGGAAAGAGGCTAGGATTCGAGTCCCACTTCTAGCACAAATGCATGACGGTTTCTCCTTCTTCCGCTATATCCGGTGTAACTTCGATTCGTAGCTTCCAGTGATGCGATCACCAGTTCCCAAGATTTTCCTACATCAAGACTCAAGTGCGGATGATTCTAGCTCGTATGGCTAAGGTCCAGTGATGCGATCACCAATTCCCAACATTCTCCTACATCAAGGCTCAAGTGCGGATGATTCTAGCTCCTATGGCTCAGGTCCTTGGATTCCACGAGGACTTTCCAATACTCGCTCTCCTCGAGACCAGGAGGGGTGTTGGGACGGTGCCTTGTACACTCGTCCTGTGGCGTGGTCCTCGGCCCGGATTAGACTGGTATAGAAGCAAGCTCTACAATATCGTATGATAACATCCAAATCCGGTCGGCACCTTTTTCGAGCTTGATATCTCAACATGGTTTCGGAGCCAAGGTGGCGAGCCTTTATGGAAAGGGGCCAGGATTCGAGTCCCACTTCTAGCACAAATGCATACGACGGTTTCTCCTTCTTCCGCTATATCCGGTGTAAGTCCGATTCGTAGCTTCCGGTGATGCGATCACCAATTCCCAACATTCTCCTACATCAAGGCTCAAGTGCGGATGATTCTAGCTCCTATGGCTCAGGTCCTTGGATTCCACGTGGAATTTCCAGTACTCCCTCTCCTCGGGACCAGGAGGGGTGTTGGGACGGTGCCTCGTACACTCGTCCTGTGGCGTGGTCCTCGGCCCGGATTAGACCGGTATACAAGCTCTACAATATCGTATGATAACATCCAAATCCGATCGGCACCTTTTTCGAGCTTGATATCTCAACATGGTTTCGGAGCCAAGGTGGCGAGTCTGTATGGAAAGAGGCCAGGATTCGAGTCCCACTTCTAGCACAAATGCATATGACGGTTTCTCCTTCTTCCGCTATATCCGGTGTAACTTCGATTCGTAGCTTCCAGTGATGCGATCACCAGTTCCCAACATTCTCCTACATCAAGACTCAAGTGCGGATGCTTCTAGCTCGTATGGCTCAGGTCCTTGGATTCCACGTGGACTTTGCGGTAATCCCTCTCCTCGGGACCAGGAGGGGTGTTGGGACGGTACCTCGTACACTCATCCTGTTGGTGTGGTCCTCGGCCCGGTTCAAACCGATATAGAAGCTCTACAGTATCGGATGATGACACCCACGTCCAGTCGGTACCTTTTTCGACCTCGATATTCCTACATGTGGCACGATGACTCGCACACTGGCGGTACTGGTAACTTCAATAGATAAAATAACTGTACGGGAAATAGTAGGACGATTAACATCGGTCGGAACTATAGAAACATGTTTAGAACAGAAGACATACAACTGAATTGCGAAGAAATGGGGGCATGACACTCTGGTGGTACCAGTAACTTCACCAGATAAAAACCACTAGCAGACCGTACGGCAAACAGTAGGATGATTTACATTACTTGGAACCACAGAAACATGTTAAGAACAGAAGATATACAACTGAATTGCGAATAAATGGGGGCATGGCGCTGCCATATGCTTCGTGTGGCGGTGCGTCAATGTTTCCATCACCTGTAGGCGCTCCGTTTGTGGGCGTGAGGATTTTACACATATGTGAGTGTCGGTGAGACTGCGCCCTCGCAGCACCAGGGCGCATGGGGCGTGTTCTGGCTTTGCCATTACGGAGTGGGGGCCGACGGCTGCACTCCCTCACTTGCCGCAGCCGCCCCTTCGTTGGATTCCCTGTCTTGACTCCCTGATGCGCTGCGGCGGTGCCCCTCACTTGCGCTCTCATCGGCGGTGGCATTGGCCTCATGTCGCGGGGAGTCGGGATGCTCGGACCCTACGCAACGCACCGGTGCGCAGAGTCAGCTGCTAGCTCGACATGGCAATGAGCACCAAAGGTTACCACAACATTCCATCAGGTTTCGCGGGTCACACAAACAAGATGAAGGTTGTGCAGCAACGAGTCAGATTATCCGTGTGATGTTTGTCGTGTTTCCTGATACACTTCAAGATAGCTTCTCTCTACGCCCGCGCGCAAGAGGGGGGGGGGGGGGTTGTAAACACGACACTGTGCCGCAAACCCAAAGCGTGGTTGCGGTCAATGTGCTTCAGCACCAAACGGAAAGAAAGGGGCGACAGCCGGGGCCTGAAGGGCCCGGGGGGGCGACCTTGCTCATGAGGGGCACCAGAACGGCCTCTCCGGAGCCCGGTGGTGTCGTAAACGGGCGGCGGCATCGGCTGCCGGCGAGTCGTTGATGGCTCCGCTTGGCTGCGGGAGCGCTTGCCAGCCCTGATAAATGAGAGGGCGAAAGTAGCTGTTGGGTTAGGGGTGCAACAGCGTGTGCGTGGCGGCACTGAGCGGCTGTGTGCCAAGGATCTCCGGGTAGGCACGTCCATTAAGTGGAGCCGACTTCACTTAATTACGTTCTTAAAAAAGGTTCTAAAGTAGCAACAGAAGTAAAGTTCAGGTTGACACCTACGTGGGGGTGGAGCGCACTCAGTGGCAAAACGTACCTGGACTAACGGCAACGTAAGATCCTTATCTCGAAATTGGCAAGTTTCCCGGCAGTAACATCCGTATGTGGCAGCCTCCGTTGTGTATAGGTGCCAAACTTCGCTGAATAAGGCGTAGTTGCGTTGCATTCTTGAGCTAAGGGGAACCTCTCTTTACCTGGCGATATCACATGAACCCCAAAAGGATCCGCGATTTTTGATCGGGTCACTGGACGGAAATTATGTCGGCTCAATCAACAACGACAACTTGAGAGTATTCACGCACCATCCTGGCAGGTCCGCGGAGAGGTTGGGATGCAATCGGCAAGGCGAGGCGACGCGGGGTGTGGCAGGCGAGGGTCGGTCGGGGGGAGGAGGCGGGGGGGGGGGGGGGGGGGGGGGGTCACTTGACAGCCTCGCCGATCAACTCGTCAAAATCGTCGAAGGTGTACTTCACGTCCCTGCGAGCTCGCCGAGAACGGCCGATGCCGTCATCCATGATGACGCCCACATCGAGCCGCAGCCTTGCGGTCGCCTGCCAGGCGGAAGGAGACACACCGGAGGGCGTACAACAATAGCATCAGCATTAGCATCCGCGGAAGAGCAAGGCGAGGAAGGGGGGGGGGGGGGGGGGGGGGGGTGACGGCGGGACGTGTGCGCGTGCACGGCCGATGTCCTACCACGGCGGGTTGGTCTGGGGCGGGCCCTGATGCTGGGTAAAGGCAGCTTGTCAAGACGGAACTTTGATTCAGTTATAACAAATTTCAAATTTCTGGATCCGCGAAACCAATGAAATGGCATTGTCGAGTATGGTCACCTATGTTAGCCTAAATGGGATGTTCGGTGCGGTCAGCAAATAATATCCCCGCAAAGTGAGGTTGTTCTGTTAGACTGTTGGATTAGATTGCTCCCCGGTGCAAAGTCGGAGCTACGGGCAGGCAAAGCAAGGGTAAGTGGGTCGGTCGGTTGGGGGGAGGGGGATTTGGGCGAGGTTTCCTGCAGCACCGTGGCGCCACGCGTGGCGCACTGGCCGAGCAGAGCAGCCACTGGCCGAGAGGTACCAACGTCAACGGTGCAGAGCTGGCTTAGAGAAGGGGGGGGGGGGGGGGGTGTGCGTGGCACCCACCCGCCGCCGCCGCTCCTCTGCCTCGGCGCGCTCAGTGAGCTCCACCACAATCCCGTCCAGCTCGGCGATGAGCTGCTTGTCGCAGCGCTTGCGGCTGCCCGTCAGCGCCTCCATCACAGCCTGCGCGTGCAGACTGTGTCAGGAGCAGGCGGCCTTGCGCCGGCTGCCCGCCTGGCAAGCATCCGTTCAACTGGGGGGGCAGTGCAAAGCTACCACTACCACGAATGAATGGTGGCAACCCTATTATTGAGACCGCACAGCCGGCGAATGGTATCATTTCTCCATAGCATTTCAGGAGTGCATGGATAGACTAATCCGCTCATTGAACTTCTTGAGCGATATTTGAGTAGAGTCACAAAAACATGTGTCATACCCGAAACGAAATGACAGTATTAGCAATGTGGTCGTGGTATATTTCATCAACAAACAAGTAACCACCGTTGATTCGACAGAAGTTCGAAACGGCTTTAACCCTGAACATGGTACGATAATCGCAGTTGATACACAGCTGACAATGCTCCCAGTAGGGGCACAGGTACTGGGGAAGATTATGAGTCAAGTAGAGACACAGATATATTGTGGATATTGAGCAGCGGCAATTTCCCCACATGAGCCCGACCACGTATCTGCGTCACATCATGGCCGCGGTTGCGTCCTGGGCATAAACGCGCAAGGTTGATCGCCCCCCCCCCCCCCCAGGTGTACCTGAAGCCCCTCCACAGAGGACGCGCCGATCTCCCACTTGCCGGCCGGGGTATCCCACTGGCCCTTCTTTGCCCGGCTGCGTCTGCACCGGCAGGCACACACCATGGCGCAGTGACGCAGCGCCGGAATGTCCGCGAGAGGGCCCCAAGAACAGGCGCCGCAGAGGTGGGGGGGGGGGGGGGGGGGGGGGGAATCACGCTCAGCGTGTGCATGCGGCTTGGGGGGTGGAGCGGCGGAAAACCTTGGCGGCGGCGGCGTGTGGACGTACATCCGCGTGCACGCCACGGCGGGCAGGTCGAGCCACCAGTACGTTTTCCCCTGCGAGTCGGTGCCTGGGAGCACAGTGCGGAAGACTTGAGCGAAATGGGGCCGCGGTGACCCGCGTTGTCCCTAAGTCCATCTGCCTGGGCCGGCTCAACTGGACATCATTACGTCGGCTTCACTTTAGCTCCACTTGACCGTGACCGTCGTTAAGTTTGACATCTCCGCGGGGCGCTTAAGCGCACTTCAGTGGCCAACTGACGTGGATTTCAGGCAAGTCACGTCAGTTCATCTGCTTTAAATAAGAGATGTTACGTTTCAAAAGTGAATAGTCAAAAGTCACTAAACTTGGGATATTTATGTGCCGTCCAAAAGTCCGCACATTATGAGACTCACTCAACTGACCTTTCAAAGCAAGTCGGCTTCATTAACGCCGCATCAATGCTTCATTAAGTTGGATGCCTTAATCAACAAAAGAGTACTCACGCACAGCCACGGTTCTGACACCAGGCAGTGATAGCTTGTGGCGCCGCGGCAGGATACGGCTCACAGCTGACGCTGGCAGAAGCTAACCTTCCCGACATCCTGGAAGGTGCGTCGCCCGGTGACGGAATCGCTGACGTCACACCACTGCATGCTGACCAAGGAAGGTCCAACGACAGGCGTTCGCGCGATCGCAGTACGGGGGCCGAAGCGCCATTGAGACGCCGTACTACAAGGAGTAAAACTGAGCCCGCATGCCACCACACTATAGCACCATTCACTGTAGTCCCTAAACGGCTTCGTCTGCATTTGCCGTTTGGCGGGCAGGGCAGACAGGTTCCGATTCTCCGTGGTTCGGCCAACACGCTGGCAACGTAAACTAACGATGCATACGCGGCCGGCACACAGAGTGCTCACTGTGTACTCTGGGCAGTGATTGGGCCTGCGCCAGTGCTGCTTCGTGGTATATCGCTTGCGGCGATTCATTTGGTTAAGAGCCATTCCCGTACATCTGACAAAATTACCACCGAATCCGCGCCAAAGCCCATTGTCCTACATGGGAGTGGACTACGCCCCAATTGGGAGGGGGAAAGGGGGGGAGGGGACCCACCCAGCGGCTCGCGCCGGAAGTCGTCCAGCTCTTGCACCGCCTGGCCGCCGCCGCGGCGCTGGCTGGCCTTCGCCACCAGCGCCTGCCGCTGCTTGTTGGCCATGCGCGACACGCTCGTCGCCTCGTCCAGCCGGGTGCGGATGTCGGCGCAGTCTAGCCGGATGTCACACAGCGCTTTGAGCGCGATCACCCTGCAGCCAGCATGCGCGCGCTCAGCCCCATGTGCGGCCAACCGTGGCACGCCGGTAGCGCGGCTTACTAGCAGTGGCATTTGAGGACTGAACGCACAGCCTTTATACTCGTTCACGGCGACAGGTACGTGGATGTGTATAAAAATGAATGAATACACACATACATAATGTACAAGCATAATTTCTCGCGCATACACTGGACCGATTACTTGGGATCATGCAGCCACAGCGCAGTGTATTGTTTCGCCACATCGCGTCATATGCGTGGTGGGATCCGATATATTTCTGAAGCTTAAAAGACCTTCCCTCTTGCCGACTACCGCGCGCTGGAGGGGGGGGGGGGGGGCGGGGGAGGGGGGAATAGTCATAATGCGCATACATATAATGCGTCTTCAGTAGTAGATGTATCTACACATAAAGATGATATACATGCCCGACGGTTTACATTGTAAATGAGAGTAAGGGGGGGGCGGTGTTAAAGCCATAAATATACAGCTTCATGGAGTCAAACCCAAAATACACCCATCCAACACTGTGCAGACATGCATGGGGGGCGACGCAGTAATAATACCGCTGTGCGTAAGACCCTGCCCGACCTGCCACCGGCCAAACCTAAACGAAACTATAGCGGATCCATAGCGAACCTTATTATAGGTTGCACGTAAGCCCTGTTTGAGGGTTATAATAAGGGCTCTCATAGTCGCGCCAACAGCCGCAGTTGCGGTCGCCGACCATGGAGCTGCCTTACATCCCGCGCCCCACCCAGGCGAGCCATTCAGCCCTCTGGGGTAGGCGGCAGGGGATGGCGGGTGGCGGGTGCACCTGCGCGGCGCCGGCATGGCGGCGTACACGGCGCACGGGTCGTCGTGCTTCCCGGTCGGCAGCGGCGCCTTGCCGCCATCGCCCACGAGGTCCCAGTAAAGCGCGAGCTGGCGCGCAAAGAAGCGGTGCCACTCCGCCAGCGGCATCGTGGTGCGCGGGAGGATGGCGGCGAGCAGCACCTGCCGAGCGGATGGGATGGGCATGTCAGCCGAGAGGACTGAGACGGATGTCGGGAATAGAAACGGCGTTGTGCAGTTCGGTGAGTTTGGCTATGTAAGGGCTAGGCACAGTTCGAGAGCATGGCACCCCGAGCAAGGCTGCACACACTCCAAAATCCGGGCTTCCGAAAAGTGTAAACCCGGGTTTACAAATACCCAGTAACCCTAACACCAGGTTTCCGAGTACCCTTAACACTGTGCAGACTGCTGTATGTGTTATGGGCTCCGTTGTGCTTTTGGAACGCAATGTGCACCTTTCGGTCGTTGACACCGTCGTTGGGCACTAGCAACGCGAGAGTGTGGCGATGTGAGCTGCACTGGGATATCAAGCCAGAAATGCGCCATGCGGGACATGCGCTTTCCATTGCCGTACTAGTGCCGGGAACTAGGGTGTGATTCAGCGCAAGCGCCGGCCTCCCGGGCCGCACCACCAAACCAAACTTTAGCAGGCTGACTGTACACAGCACCTTGCACTGCATCGGTTTCAGTGTACCGGTAGTTTGTCGGGCCTCACTAGTACTGGGAGCTGCCGGGAGGTGCTGGGAGATGGCGAGGCGGGGCGGCGCAGGAGCTGGGTGGGGAGGAGCCGAGCCGCACCCGGTGGACCTCCACCAGCAGCCCCTTGGCGCCTGGACTCTCCGCCATCTCCCGCTCCAGCTCCTCCGCTGTGAACTCCAGCCTGGGAGGGGGCAGGCGTGGCGGCAAGGAGGGGGTACCCGGGTACGCGTGCCAGCGCGGGTATGAGAACACTGCGAAAAAAGCACCTGCCCTGCTGGTCGGAGGCCACGTGTCGTCGAAACTAGAGCCGAAACATAGCAAATGCTCCTATAGGTTGCATGCAACCCAATTTTATGGATTCCTAATTATACGTGCGTTGGAAGCCATAGCCGGGTAGCAGCAGCATGTTGCCAATGACGGTGAAGAACGTTGCTGTGCAGCAAGCATTGGGAGAGGAGAGGGGGGAGGAGTCCATCGGGGCACATCTGCTCGCTGCCAGCGGGGGCGAGCCCCCAGTGGATGCAGCGGCGGGGGGGGGGGGGGGGGGGGGGGACGCGCGCGCTCACCGAACGTCCAGGTCGGCGCTGAAGGTGTGCAGAAACTCCAGCACGCTGGCCATCTCCCACATCCCCTGCACCTCGGCCATCTCCGCCTGCACCTCCTCCTCGGTGCGGCTGCGCACCGGTGCTGCAGCGCGCACACTCATTCCTTCAATACCAGGGGGCAGCGGGGAGTGGGGGGGGGGGGGGGGATCGCGCCCAAGCCAGCCTGAGGGAGGGGTGTGTGACAGGGAGCCCCCACAGGCACACACCCACACCCACCTACCTACCCACCCATGCCTCTTTTCCCCTAGCAGCAGCCCAGCCAACCCCAGTCACCCGCCTGACTCAAACCTGCTGCCTGCTATGTATACAAGGGAACATCTGCAGGAGCGCAGGGCTGTGAAAGCCTCACCCTGCGGCTTGGGCAGCGGCTCCTGCTTGTCCGCCGGCCTACGGCCCGTCCCATTCTCCTCCGGAGCCGCCTCCCGTGGAGCCGCCCCCTGCTCCTCCCCATCGGCCCCCTCCCCCTCCTTCTCCTCCCCCTCCTCGTCGCTCGCCTCTCCCTCCACCGCCGGCGCAACCACCCCGCCGTCCTCGTCCCGCTGGCGGAGTTTGCGCCGCATCGCAGTGTCCGGCGGCGGCGGCTTGGTCTTCTTCAGCTTGGCGGCGCGGCGGCGCTTGCGCACCTTGCGCCTCCTGCCTCCCCCATAGTCAGAGTCATCATCGTCATCGTCATCCTCCTCTTCCTCGTCTTCCTCCTCCTCGTCTTCCTCATCGCTGCTGCCGCGCTCCTCTTGCTCAGCCCCGCTACCGGCCTCGCCCTCAATGTCGAAATCGCTGTCATCTGCAGGGCTGTCGCTCCCTGCGCCGCGGCTAAACTCCTCCTCCTCCTCCTCCTCCCCCTCCTCCTCTTCCTCCCCCTCCTCCTCCTCCTCCTCCTCCTCCCCTTGCCCCCCCTTCTCTGCTGCGCCCTCCTGCTTTCCCTCTCCAACATCCCCCTTTACTGCTGGTGGCTCCTCCTCCTCCTCCTCATGCCCCCCCACACCTGCTTCTGCCGCCATCCCCTCAGCACCCATCTCGCCCGTACAGGCAGCTGGGGCAGCTGGCTCGCCGCCATCAGCCGCACCAGCGTTCTCCACGCTAGCCTTACAGCTTACTTCCCCCGGATCCTCCGGCAAAGCGCTCACAGAGTCGCCCAGCGTTGCCATTGTCGCGCTTGGGGTGCCCGTGTCTGTGGCATGCAAGGGAAGAGAGGGGGGTCAGGGCAGCGACTCCCACTCTCACGCCGCCTAAGGGAGGCGCGGTGCATATGGCAGCGGAAGAGGATAAGTGGGGCGAAGCCCAGCGGGTTAGGAGTGTGGGCGAGTGCGCGGCGGCGGCAGCAGTGGTGGCGGCGATTTCGCGACTGCGGGAGCAGGGATCGGGACGGAGTGTCGTTTCTCAAGGAGTGCAGGGGTGGTGGGTGCAGGGTACACACGGGTTTGTGTTTCCGATGTGTGTGTATATGTGTGTGAGTGTGTGTGCATGTGTGTGTGTGAGTGTGTGGGTGTGTGCGTGGGGGGGGGGGGGGGGGGGGGGGGGGGGGGAGCTCCGATCCGCCCACATATCAGCCGCCGCCGGGCGCTGACCAACTGCTGGAACCAGTCGCTGGCAAGCGCGCACCTGCAGGTTTACTCTCCGCTGCAAACTGACAGGCGCTGGTCCGCCACGGCCCACGCGGTCACAGCGAAGATGGGGCCACTACAGCTGCGCTGGAGAACGTTGCCTGGTTCTGGAACTTCCTGATATTGGTTGTGGGTAATACTGCTTCTGCTGCCCTGCTGTGTCTACTCTTTTTATTGGCGATGTCGCGACAATCTCCAGACATAATAGAGATAGTTCGCAGATACTCCTTGGCGAATTTGCGGTGAACGACATGGACTTTTTTTTTCGAGGGACGCTAGGGACATACGAGCGCAGTAGTAGGGCGGTCAGCACACTGCTAACAGCATCATCGTATAGACGCAAGGCCGATAAATTGCGTGTTTACAACGTAATGATACCGCTTCCTTTCCGGTTTCGATACCTGCGCGAATGATGTGTAGTTATTATGCTGATCGCCTTCTGCTCGTCCTCGCACTCGTACTACTGCTCCATATAGGACCAGGCGGTTCCGGGTACATACGGGTACAGTCCTGTCCCGGGGGCGAAAAAAAATACGGGTACCTCGGAGCAGTCGGAAGGTAGTTGGGCACGGTGGCTCTTGCCCTACGTGCCCTAGTTGTCAAAGCCCTAGCCCTAGCTCGGCAGATGGAGCTATTATTTGTGCGGTTGTGCCCGCCCCGCCATCCCGTCGTAGTAGTACTATGTCTGTGGTGCTGGCGCGCGCAACGCAAGAGTAGTAGCCCGACGTGGCGCGCCCGTGTGCCGACGCCGACAGTAGAGCCCAGCCACAGAAACACGAAACAGCACCTGGTCACCCCGCACATCACATCGAGTCTTCCACCGCGGTTGCTGAGAGAGAACTTTCACCCTCAGAGCACCGTCATAGGCTGGCCTGCTTTCTCCATTTCCCGGTTGTCGGACAACAACGGCTGGCTGCGGGAAGCCATCTCGTCGGGCGCTAACGGCGGCGGTGGTGGGCGTCGAAGATGGCGACGACGGCGAAGGTGACGATTGCGAGCGGCGCCCCGCTGTGCCCTTCCGCGCGGCCCAGGACGCGCGGCGCGACGGCATCAGCGTCGAGGCTGCCGGCCTTCCTGCGCGGATCGGTGCGCACGCTGTCTGGCGAGCGCGTGCTTGGGGCGACGACCAAGCGGGCGCCGACGGGCCGCCGCGGGGCGGTCGTGGGCGTCTCGGCCTCCGCTGACTATGTGCCCTCGCCAATGGACTCCTCCCTGCTGCTCCCTCAGCTGGCGGTACGCGCTGACTCTGATGCACCCGCGTGAGCCCGGCGAAGAAGCGCGGCCATGCGCGGCTGCTGATATGCTCTCGTTTCGGGAAAGGGATATGGGCGCGACCATTCGCGGCCGCTCTCTTTTATTGGGCATGTGTATGATATGCGTGCCGCGATGGAATCATCGTCGTTATTATTTTACCGAGCGAGGCCTGCCATGGCGGGCAAGCTCCGCAACCGGCTGACCGCTGCCGCCGTGGGATTCCCACAGGTGCTGGGCTTTGTGGGCGTGGCGGGCGCGTACTGGTGGTTCGTGCTGGTGCCCTCCGCGCGGGTGCGGCTGGCGGTGAACAAGCGCTCCGGCAAGCTGCGGGAGTACCTGGAGGAGCTCAAACAAGGTGTCGGCATGGCAACACCCTGATCCAACCAACCCCATCCCCACCCTTCCCGGGAGAGGCTCCCCGAACCACCCACCCATGTATACCCCGGAACACCTCCCCTAGGGCAAAGGCTTGTCGGCGCAAACACCCAGCGCTGAGCTCCCCGCCCCACTGCCATGCTGCAGACGACAGCCGGCCGATGGAGCGCTGGTTTTATTCCAACTGGCTTGAGAAGGTGGACCCGGAGACCAAGTACCTTCTGCGTGACGACAAGGCCGCTGGGGGCGAGGGTGGGTCGGCGAGGGCCGCCACCGCAGTCAAGGTGCTCAACCCCAGACGCAAGGGGGGAGATACGGAGGGGGGGGTGCCATTGCTGTGACTGCTGGCTGGCAGTCTGGCAGCCACAGTGGCCACCCAGCCACCTGTTGTTTTGTCCTGACCCTCTCCCCCACCCACCCATGCTGCTCCCCATCATCTCCCTGTGGTGCAGCTGGAAGATACGGGCGGCGTTGAGACGGGCCGCGACGCGGATGACTCCCTGGAAGAGGTCATCCGCAAGGCGCGGAAGACGCCCAAGTTCTGGAGCGGCGACAACCCGGTGCTGGTCGGCACGGTGCTGTCGGTGCTTGGGGCCGCGGCGGCCGCCAGCGTTTCGGCGCTGCTGGGCGCGGCTGACGGCACGTTGTGACCACGCAAGCAGCTGCATGCAGGGACAGAGGCTGCCGGGGGCGTGGGGGGTGGGGGCCATCCCATCCAGCTGCACATGTAATTCGTATCAATGCACCCATACCATACCATGAGCGAGCTTTGGGTCCGCTTGTGCTTTCTGACTCCCCCATGAAATCACCCTGTTGATCCTGAAATGCATCAGAATACCTGACGGAGTATGCACGAAGAGTCCGACTCGGGGAAAGCAATTACTGAAGGGTGGATCTGCAAACCAAGCTGGATGGTGCGGTATGTACTCAGGTGTAGCTACAGTATGCGCACTGGACACCATGTTCCCCTTTCCCTCCCCTTGCTCAGAGTAACTCGTTGCCCGGAACACTCTCTCTCTCTCTCTCTCTCTCTCTCTCTCTAACACACACACGCGCGCGCGCAAGCACGCAGGCGTGCACGCAGACGTGCACTCATGACCATCCCGTGAACACCCCCCACCTAGACAGGCATCAAACCGCGCTCCTCAGCCACTCCACGGCAGCATGCAATCAGCTTCAAGCTGGCCCCGCCGTGCGCCTCGGGTACGCAGCCCTGACATGCGATGCATGGCATGTGGTGGCCCTGTGCGCCCTCAGCTACAACCCCAACAGGGCCTCCCTGCCACTGGACTTCACACGTAGTGGAGAATGCCCCGATACCCACCGCGGCCATCCCACCACCAGAAACACCGCTGTATGCCGCACAGAGAGGAGGCAGCGGGTGCCAGATGGTATTCAGCTGGGAGAACCAGGGAGAAGGTTGGGGGGGGGGGGGGGGGGGGGGGTTCAAGGCCCAAACGGGTAGCTGAGCGCAACGGGCGCTTACACGCACCCGCCTGGCGCAAGAGGGGGAGTGAGCCACGCTCATTGCAGCGCCTAGCTCCATGTGACTTCATGCGCCAATCTGCTGTGGGCCACCCGCCCGGTCAGATGGAGACCTCCGGCTGCTCCGCCGCCGCAGTGTCATACCTCCAGAGCTTGACGGCGCAGTCGCCCTCCAGTGCGCCGGACGCCATAAGGCCAGCACCGTCGTGTACGTCCACGCAGACGACGGGCGCAAAGTGGCCGTCCCCGGGCGACTCGGGCCCGCTGCGCCCCTCTATCCTCTGCACCACCTGCCAGAGATCACATCAGATCAGACCAGATGAAATCACGTGTCTTTTGGCTCGCTGTATGGATGTGCACCCACTGAGTTGAGCTCGGGCTCGCTCGAGTAGTTCTTTTGAGTTTCTGAGCTCTGGCAAGCGATGCTCCTCTGAGAAATGACGCCCTCTTCCCTCGATACCGCAGCCGTGAGTTGAGCCTCCACAGGCCCAGTTCAACGGTGCGGTTGCCGCTGTCGTGAATTCAGCTGCGTGGCGACTCTCCCCCCCCCCCTACCCCTTTGCTCGCCAGTGAAAGCAGGCGCTGCACTGACCTCTTTGCTGTTGACATCCCACATGAAGATCGAGTGGTCCTCCGAGCCGCACAGGACGTACGGCTTCCTGGGGTGCATGCTGGCGCCCTGGTCCACCGCCGCCGTGAGGCAGTACTTGGTGTTGGCATGGCCCTGCGTGCCATCCGTAGGGCGACGCGCGCCCGCGAATAAGTACCAACGGCAGTGGTGATGCCATGTCTCGGAAACACGGTGCCCCAAATGCGAATGCTTCGTTGATTGGGGCCTAGTCACATGCACCGCAGATTCAGATGCACAAGACTCACGGCATGCTTATGGCATAGCTACTGGTACAAGACCTCATGGCATAGTTCCGTTGCGATGCCACTTGTGCGTTGCTTATGAAGAGTCATCGGTGAGCCTTGTTGTGCAGGAAAATGTACCTATGCCATGCGCTTTGTTTGGCATACCGACCAATGCCTATGGAACGTCTGCACAACCCTGCTCTCGACAGCAGCCCCGCTGCCAGGGGCTATGCTGGGGCGGACGGCGCGTCATGATGGCGCGCACCTCAAAGAGCTTTTTCTGCTTGCCGCTCACAAAATCCCACAGCGTGAGCTTGTTGTCCAGCGTGGCCATCATGAGGAACTTGCCGCTGGGCGTGAAGCGCGCAAAAGTGACGGGCGGGTTGCCGGGCGGGGTGAGCGTCTTTGTGCACTGCCCCGTGCGCGTGTCCCACACGCGGCACAGCCCGTCGAAGGAGGACGAGACAAAGAGGTCGCCGTCGCGGTGGAAGTCCACTGCCGTGATGGGGTCGCTGTGCGCGGGCAGCTCGCGTAGCAGCCGGCCCTCACGCACGTCCCACAAGCGCACCGTCTCGTCAAAGCTGCCACTCACCTGCGCCAGGTATGCCAGAGAGGTTGGAGGCAGTGGAAGAGAAGACCGTCAGAGGGCAGTGCGGTACAAAGTTCCACCAAGGTGGAAAGGCAGTGGTCCCACCAGCATGTTATCCCTCGGCGCGAAGCAGCAGCACATGACGTAGTTGGTGTGCCCTTCCAGCGTGCGCAACGGCTTGCCCGCGGCCGCATCCCACAGCACTAGGCTCTTGTCGTCCGACGCGGACGCTAGCAGAGAGGCGCTTTGGTTGGACCACGCGACGTCGCTGATGCCCTGCCAGAGGACAGGAGGTGGGAGGGGGGGGAGGCTGAGCTACCCGTTGCCGCGCCATGCGATCACTGCCACGTCTAAGCGCGTCTAGGCCAGCCCGCTCACCATGCTGTGCTTCTGCAGGCAGGCGCGCTGCTCCCCGCTGCCGACGTCCCACACCCGGACGGTTTTGTCCGCGGAGGCAGTCGCGAGCGAGGCGCCGTCCGGCGAAAACTTGACCGCAGCCACACTGCGCTCGTGGCCTTCCAGACTGTGCACCAGCTGGTAACCTCTCCCGACCAGCAGGCTAGAGTTCACAGGCGTGCGCGCCGCCGCCGTGCCGTCCTGCGCCGTGCCCTCCTGGGTCACCATCGCTGCCGCCTCCGCAGCAGCACTGGTCGACAGCCCGTGCTGATCCGCCCCGCGCCACGCTGAACAGCCCTACCGGCAGCCCCTCGCGACCCTGTCCAGGTACTATCCCCAGTGGTCAGCGCTCTGGGGGCATCTTTTCCCAAGCGTCGCCCGCCCGCCAAAACTTGTATCAGAGCTCAGACCAGAAGGGAACTAGGAGGTGAGGCCCGCGGCTGGTGCGATGTGGTGGCAGGACACCTGGGCTCGATTGTCGGCGAATAGGCGGCAGGCCAGCAGCGCAGGCGACCAGGGCCCAGCATTTTTCTTACTATGATTATGTTATAATCCTTATATATTTGTTTTTATCTATATAATCCTTTTAGTTTGTCAGTGTATACTTGTCAGTATATTTTGTTTTTGTCAGTATATATTTGTCAGTACATATTTGTTTTTAATGTACTTTGTTTCATATATATTTTATCTTTTATATATATACATTATATGTCTTTTGTTTATACATGTACATCTATATGTATGTGTGTGTGTGTGTGTGTGTTGTTACTTATTGTATAAATAAAGAATAGCGGCTGCTTCGTCGCTTGGAGAGAAGCAGGAGGCTCGGCCCCTATCTTTGTATACGGTTCATCGATTCGCATGTATGATCTAAACGTGTTATTTATGGGGTTTCCTACGGATTAAAATTGTCCTAGTGCGACCCGCACGGTGTGTTGTGGTTTCAAGCGGTAAAATGTTTATACCATCGGGTTTTGGTACGGGCTGCCCCATCGCCCGCGAGCCCTGCGCTCCCGGCCGGGGAGCTACTTAGGATAGCCACCAGCAGGTCGTCTGCCATCTTCCAGCTCGCTGCCTTCGGCAGCGGCTTCGCGTACTTGTGCGCGCGAGGGTCAATCAGTGAGGCTGAACAAGTCCGCACCGAGGTTCATCCACCCGGTAGTGAGACAGTCGTCGTGCCGCGGACATGCGTTACAACATCAGGCAGCGACAGACATCCCCTCGGTAGTGTTGTTTTCCCTACTCGTGCGCCCGAGGTCGTTTTTCGATTTTTGCCATGGCCTTGCAACTGGGACGTTTTCGGGTATACGTAGCGATGCGCACGGCAAGGAATTGGAGATGGGGTGTCCCTGTTGGGAGGGTTTAAACCTCAACAGCACCTGAAGTCGAGTCGCATTACATGCCTTCGGGGCTCTCGCAGTGGAGCGCCCTCTCGCGGTAGTAAACTCTTGAGGTTTAGGTGAGGTGGACGCGCTCGGCACCAGGGCCGCTGCTCGTCAAGGTTGTCAACGACGACAACTACGCCCACCGAAACACATCGGCGCGGACGGAGGAGGACGTCTGTGTCGTCGGGGCGGCCACTTGTTAATCCGCAAGACACTACAACCACTGTGAGATTCAGATGTGACATACGGGTGACGAAGCACTACTACTAGCGACTATTATTTATCCGTGAAGGCTGCTGCTGGTGGCGGCACGTCCATCCAGTTACGTGCGAGTACATCCGGCGTTATTGCCGGCGGGCGATGAATCCTTTTTGTCATCATTCTGGTAGTCGTACTAGCCCGGTGAAGCGTTACATGGCACTGACGTATAAGGTACAAGGTTGTCCGTGTAGTACCGGGTAGTACGCGATATATTTATTGAGCCGGTACCGGGTATCTAGTACGAACCCGGGCACGATGACGAGTCGTCCTGTGGATAACTACGACTATTAGTACATGGGAGCGCAAATCGCAGCCGTACGTATTTGGTAACACTGGGGAATTTTGTGTACATTATAGCTAGTACTGCTGAACGGGCCTGCCAGCCGTCCGATCAAAGGTCATCAGATGGGCGGTTTGGCTGCCATGTTTTGCCAAAGAGTGCTCACGTTACATAAATATTCGCGAGGGGGAGGGCGGGGGCAGGCAGCGGTTTGCCGAAGAATGTTTGTTTGAATTACAATATTCGCGACGGCTGCCATCGGGGAATGTGGCCCGGAGGGGGGGGGGGGGGGAGGCGGGCGGGCGTGGTCCCCCCGCCGCCCCCCCCCCCCCCCCCCCCCCCCCCCGCCGCCCGCCGCTCCCGCCGGGGGAGTGAGGGGAGGGGAGAAGGGGGCGGGGGCTACTGCTTGTTCTTGTTCTTGCGTGCCCGGGGGACCCTCCGCTTCGACGATCTCGCTGCCTCCGCCTCCGCCTCCGCCTGCGCCTGCGCCTGCGCCTCCGACTCCGCCTCCGACTCCGCGACCGTCAGTTTCTTACCTCGGCGCTTCTTCACTGGCCTCTTCCGCTTCTTGTCATCCGTCAGTGTCTTCACCACCCCGGGAGGCTGTGCCGTCGACGACGCCGCCATGAGCTTCCTTACCTTGGCGTCGGGACGCCTCCTGTGCCGAGACGCCCACAACAAGCCACAATCGTTTCGCCTTTAAGCGGCTGAGGATGCGGCCTCCTCGGCCACCACGAGTTGCGCCGCTGGCACTGTGGAAGCCTTGGCGTTGAGGTGGGCCTTACGGCGCTCCCGGACGAACCTGCGCGCGGCACAAGTTAGCCACGAGTGGGTGCGTGCTAATGCGGAGGGTGGAGTGTGTTGTTGCGCGCCCACCTTGTCACGCGTTTCCTCATGTCTTTCTCGTCCTCCTCGATGCCGGCGGCGCGGACACGCGAGACAACAAGGCTCGCCGCCCACTTTTGCCCCGGGGGCGAGGTCTGCCATGGCGCTGTGAGCGGTGAAGGGGCGTGGGGGGGGGGGGGGGGGGGGTGCGGCCGAGGTGGAGAAACTAACACCCCGTCGACGACCGCCTTCCGCAGCAGTCAACGACACATCGGAGGCGAGGAGCAGCGCGCCACTACTATTTATATGCACGTATTGTCAAGAGCTAGTCGGTGCGGCATTGTGTCGGTGTAATTTCGCAATGTTTATTGTTGAAGTAGCACGGCGTAATGAATACGCGGTTTCACCGAGTGAATCCGGGATAATATGTGCGGTAGGGCGCGCGTATATGTGCGCGACGAATGTGCGCGCGCAGCGTTGTGCGGCGGTGTGCGGCGGTGTGCGGCGGTGTGCACCGATGTTAATATAGTGTGAATATTAAATCGGCCGTAGACGATCGGGTCTGGCAGCACCGCCCGTGCTTGTAAATAAGCGACAATGGATCACGTCATGCTCCGGTTGTACTCCTACACTTCCTCCACTTTGGCGGGTGGGGGGGGGCGGGGGGGGGGGGGGGGGTCCTGTCCTTATTACTTGCATCGGTGGACGTGCTGGATATGGAGGTCACCGGGCACATCGCGTGGTTTCGGAGCAGTTCATTCGCGCCTCCTCGTCTTGTTTGCAATCGTCGCCCTAATCCAATGCAGGGTGAGTAGCGGGACACTGTGCCCCCCCCCCCCCCCGGGGTTTATGTAAACAAATATCTAGCCGTGCATGCGCCGCAATCGGTACCCAATGAGCGGGGTATGTGAGTTTCGGAGCAGTGCAAGCATTCCGTGCGTGTGCACAAGCACGTACGACTGGGAATGAGGCGGGGGTTGCGGATGGAGTGCATTGGCGGTGCATAGAATAGCGTGTTGCTGGGGTTTTGGCTGCATCAGACGCCGTATTCCCGTCCATCCGGCACGGAATGTCCGGTTTTCACACATTTGTGTGTTAATATAGTGTGAATATTACGCGTCTTTTACGCCGGGTGGATGGGCATCCGGCGTCCGATGCACCCCAAGTATTTACAGCACGCTACTCTACGCACCGCCAATGCACTCCGCAAGCCCCGCCTCCATCCGCGTCGGAACCGGTAGTAAGTGTTGTTGTGTGCGCACATCGTGACAACATTACACGGTGGCAATTGCAATTAGCGGTGGATAATGTGAAGGCGTTTTCGAAATCGACAGAGAATGAGGCGGTGCTGGCGGAGTGCATTGGCGGTGCATAGAATAGCGTGTTGCTGGGGTTTTGGCTGCATCGGACGCCGTATTCCTATCAATCCGGCACGGAATATCCGGTTTTCACACATTTGTGTGTTAATATAGTGTGAATATTGCGCGTCTTTTACGCCGGGTGGATGGGCATCCGGCGTCCGATGCACCCCAATTATTTGCAGCACGCTAGTCTATGCACCGCCAGTGCACTCCGCAAGCCCCGCCTCCATCCGCGTCGGAACCGGTAGTAAGTGTTGTTGTGTGCGCACATCGTGACAACATTACACGGTGGCAATTGCAATTATTAGCGGTGGATAATGTGAAGGCGTTTTCGAAATCGACAGAGAATGAGGCGGTGCTGGCGGAGTGCATTGGCGGTGCATGGAATAGCGTGTTGCTGGGGTTTTGGCTGCATCGGACGCCGTATTCCGACCCATCCGGCACGGAATGTCCGGTTTTCACACATTTGTGTGTTAATATAGTGTGAATATTACGCGTCTTTTACGCCGGGTGGATGGGCATCGTCCGGCGTCCGATGCACCCCAATTATTTGCAGCACGCTACTCTACGCACCCCCAACGCACTCCGCAAGCCCCGCCTCCATCCGCGTCGGAACCGGTAGTAAGTGTTGTTGTGTGCGCACATCGTGACAACATTACACGGTGGCAATTGCAATTATTAGCGGTGGATAATGTGAAGGCGTTTTCGAAATCGACAGAGAATGAGGCGGTGCTGGCGGAGTGCATTGGCGGTGCATAGAATAGCGTGTTGCTGGGGTTTTGGCTGCATCGGACGCCGTATTCCTATCAATCCGGCACGGAATATCCGGTTTTCACACATTTGTGTGTTAATATAGTAGTGTGAATATTGCGCGTCTTTTACGCCGGGTGGATGGGCATCCGGCGTCCGATGCACCCCAATTATTTGCAGCACGCTAGTCTATGCACCGCCAGTGCACTCCGCAAGCCCCGCCTCCATCCGCGTCGGAACCGGTAGTAAGTGTTGTTGTGTGCGCACATCGTGACAACATTACACGGTGGCAATTGCAATTATTAGCGGTGGATAATGTGAAGGCGTTTTCGAAATCGACAGAGAATGAGGCGGTGCTGGCGGAGTGCATTGGCGGTGCATGGAATAGCGTGTTGCTGGGGTTTTGGCTGCATCAGACGCCGTATTCCGACCCATCCGGCACGGAATGTCCGGTTTTCACACATTTGTGTGTTAATATAGTGTGAATATTACGCGTCTTTTACGCCGGGTGGATGGGCATCCGGCGTCCGATGCACCCCAAGTATTTACAGCACGCTACTCTACGCACCGCCAATGCACTCCGCAAGCCCCGCCTCCATCCGCGTCGGAACCGGTAGTAAGTGTTGTTGTGTGCGCACATCGTGACAACATTACACGGTGGCAATTGCAATTAGCGGTGGATAATGTGAAGGCGTTTTCGAAATCGACAGAGAATGAGGCGGTGCTGGCGGAGTGCATTGGCGGTGCATAGAATAGCGTGTTGCTGGGGTTTTGGCTGCATCGGACGCCGTATTCCTATCAATCCGGCACGGAATATCCGGTTTTCACACATTTGTGTGTTAATATAGTAGTGTGAATATTGCGCGTCTTTTACGCCGGGTGGATGGGCATCCGGCGTCCGATGCACCCCAATTATTTGCAGCACGCTAGTCTATGCACCGCCAGTGCACTCCGCAAGCCCCGCCTCCATCCGCGTCGGAACCGGTAGTAAGTGTTGTTGTGTGCGCACATCGTGACAACATTACACGGTGGCAATTGCAATTATTAGCGGTGGATAATGTGAAGGCGTTTTCGAAATCGACAGAGAATGAGGCGGTGCTGGCGGAGTGCATTGGCGGTGCATGGAATAGCGTGTTGCTGGGGTTTTGGCTGCATCGGACGCCGTATTCCGACCCATCCGGCACGGAATGTCCGGTTTTCACACATTTGTGTGTTAATATAGTGTGAATATTACGCGTCTTTTACGCCGGGTGGATGGGCATCGTCCGGCGTCCGATGCACCCCAATTATTTGCAGCACGCTACTCTACGCACCCCCAACGCACTCCGCAAGCCCCGCCTCCATCCGCGTCGGAACCGGTAGTAAGTGTTGTTGTGTGCGCACATCGTGACAACATTACACGGTGGCAATTGCAATTATTAGCGGTGGATAATGTGAAGGCGTTTTCGAAATCGACAGAGAATGAGGCGGTGCTGGCGGAGTGCATTGGCGGTGCATAGAATAGCGTGTTGCTGGGGTTTTGGCTGCATCGGACGCCGTATTCCTATCAATCCGGCACGGAATATCCGGTTTTCACACATTTGTGTGTTAATATAGTGTGAATATTACGCGTCTTTTACGCCGGGTGGATGGGCATCCGGCGTCCGATGCACCCCAATTATTTGCAGCACGCTAGTCTATGCACCGCCAGTGCACTCCGCAAGCCCCGCCTCCATCCGCGTCGGAACCGGTAGTAAGTGTTGTTGTGTGCGCACATCGTGACAACATTACACGGTGGCAATTGCAATTATTAGCGGTGGATAATGTGAAGGCGTTTTCGAAATCGACAGAGAATGAGGCGGTGCTGGCGGAGTGCATTGGCGGTGCGTAGAATAGCGTGTTGCTGGGGTTTTGGCTGCATCGGACGCCGTATTCCCACCCATCCGGCACGGAATGTCCGGTTTTCACACATTTGTGTGTTAATATAGTGTGAATATTACGTACGCGCCTTTTACGCTGGGTGGATGGGCATCCGGCGTCCGATGCACCCCGAATCTCACCAACACGCTACTCTACGCACCCCCAACGCACTCCGCAAGCCCCGCCTCTTTCCGCGCAGGCCCTACGTTCCATTGTATGTATATACATACGTACATGTACTGCTCCGAAACCAGCCCAAACTTAATGAGTGCACAAGTGTAAATGTGGGGGGGGGGGGGGTGGGGGGGGTGTGGCGGCGGGGCATCCACTCACACATACCCCGGCGATGCATGACAGATATTACATGCCGTGGCGGGTCGGCGGGCCGACCCGGCGGGCCGACCCGGCGGGGGGGGGGGGGGGGGGTCTATTCAACTACACGTGCCACAGTGTCGTTTCGTGGAGCAGTATATGTGCCCGGCCTCATTTATACCGCCCCCTACCTGCGCTGCATGGTCCACCCCTACGAATTACTTAGCACAAACCGCCATTACTTAATAGGAACCTAGCACAGCCAGGCTTATATGCCCGCTTTGCCGATCAACTTCTACGCACTTTCCGTCCCTCAACCGCCGGACATGGGGGTTAAGCCGCCAGCCTCGGCAGTTGCTTAGCCACACTTGGCATCCCGTACCGTGTCCATGGCTTCGCAGCTCTGCCGCCGGCACACGACGAGTCCGGGGCTTGCTGCCGCGGGGTTGCGCACGCATGCACGCACGGTAATTACGCCGCCGACGCCGCCACGCTTACTTCCACCACCTTCGCCAGCCGCAGCTTCGCACGCCGTTCCGCCGACATACGAAACGCACGAATCCCCCCCCCCCCCCCCCCCCGTCCCCGCGTCATGTATAATATATTCGAGGCGACTATGCGGGGCCCAGCACACGCCGCGGCGTGGGTCGGCGGAGCGGCATGCGGCGGGAGCCCTAATGGCCGGGCAGTATCGACACCCACACAGGCACCGCCGCTCACCTCCGACGCGGATGAACCGCCTCCCAAAGGAAACATGCCGGTTGGTGGTAAGCCCAGCAGGCGTGGGGTGCCGGCGCCGGTACTGGTGCGACGGAGCTGTCGCGTCAGGAACCGCACCGCATGTGGAGCAACACATGGCGGTGCCGGCCCCACCTATGTCTAGGGCCACCTCCTCACAACACCCCGCCACGACGGCGTCGGCCACCGCCGACGGCGCCGTTGCGGGGGGGGACGCCCTGCCAGGCGACGATGATGCGCCTGGTGCGCCGCGTCAGGAGGCGGAGGAGGCCGTGGTCGAGGCGACTGATCGGGCTGAGGGGGTTGTCGAGGCGAGCGAGGCTGCGCTCGCGCCACCCGCCCCGCAGCCACCTGCGGGACATGCCGACTTGCTCGTCGCCATGTTGACCGGAGCACTACGAGCAGTGGCGGGAGGCGGCCACATGCACTATCATGTGCGTGTCCTGGCCGGACGCCCGTCATGCGTGGACTGCGGCCAACGGACGGACTGGGAGTGTTGCTGCGCTCGGCACCCCGGCTTTGTGCGGCCCCAAGTACCCATGCATGGCGACCCATCAGCGGGCAGTCCCCTGCCCGACCACGGCCACGGTGAGGGCGGAGTTCCGCCATGTCAGGGACGCGTTCCACGACGCGACTCGCGTCGCCGTGTGTGAGGCTTCCGAGAAGGCACGCGGCGGCTAGGTAGGCGTGCGCAGGTGGTGAGGCGGGCGGACCGGCCCAGGAGAGTGAAGTGAGAGCGTAGACAGTGCCGTCAGTGAGGTCGGGCCCCCCAGCCGCAAGGTGTCCATTGGGTGGGGCGCAACACGGAACGCGTGTAAACGAAGCTTGCAGCTTTGCGCGTACTGGCTTGGGTTAACATCGCAGGCGGCCTGGGTCAACACTATGCAACCGGAAAGGCTGCGTTGCTACTGCAAAACGATTGGCCTACGCCTCACTCGGTGAGCAACCGCTTGCCCCGCTATCCACAGGCACGCTGCACCCCCCCCCCCCCCCCCCCTCGCGCACCGTCCTGCGACCTCAGCGTGGACTCCCCGCCACGCAGCTTGGCACCTGGCACTTTGCGCGTATGCTGGTATACATCCAGGCGGCGTTCCACTATGCACCGGAAAGGCTGCGTTGCTACTGCAAACGATGCGACGCCTCACTCGGTAGCAACCGCTGCCGCGCCTATCCCACAGCCACCCCCCCCCCCCCCCCCGCGGGATCCCCGCCATCAGCAGCTTGCACTTGCACTTTGCGCGTACTGCTGGGTTACATCCAGGCGGCGTCACACTATGCAACCGGAAAGGCTGCGTTGCTACTGCAAACGATGCTACGCCTCACTCGGTAGCAACCGCTGCCCCGCCCATCCCACTCGCGTTGGCGCCGCGCTGCCCCGGCCGCCGCGCCTTGGCGCCGCGCTGCCCCGGCCGCCGCGCCTTGGCGCCGCGCTCCCCGGGCCCCCGCGCCTTGGCGCCGCGCTCCCCGGGCCCCCGCGCCTTGGCGCCGCGCTGCCCCGGCCGCCGCGCCTTGGCGCCGCGCTGCCCCGGCCGCCGCGCCTTGGCGCCGCGCTCCCCGGGCCCCCGCGCCTTGGCGCCGCGCTCCCCGGGCCCCCGCGCCTTGGCGCCGCGCTGCCCCGGCCGCCGCGCCTTGGCGCCGCGCTGCCCCGGCCGCCGCGCCTTGGCGCCGCGCTGCCCCGGCCGCCGCGCCTTGGCGCCGCGCCTGCCCCGGCCGCCGCGCCTTGGCGCCGCGCTGCCCCGGCCGCCGCGCCTTGGCGCCGCGCTGCCCCGGCCGCCGCGCCTTGGCGCCGCGCTGCCCCGGCCGCCGCGCCTTGGCGCCGCGCTGCCCCGGCCGCCGCGCCTTGGCGCCGCGCTCCCCGGCCGCCGCGCCTTGGCGCCGCGCTGCCCCGGCCGCCGCGCCTTGGCGCCGCGCTGCCCCGGCCGCCGCGCCTTGGCGCCGCGCTGGGTCTAGAGTCCTCCCCTCCCTGGTGAGCGCGTCCACCTGCGCCTTGCGCTCGGGGCCGTCCTCCTCCGTCACCACATTCTGCAACCCCCACCGCGTGACGAACCACGCAGCTCCTTGCATGCGCTTGTACATGTGCCCAAGCACCGCCTGGGGACGCGAAAGCTCCTT